>JAOXJP010074393.1:0-15193 GCA_025762735.1 Platanus orientalis
TTTTTTTTTTATTTTTTTTTTTGGGGGGGGGGGTAATAGCCAAACAAACCTTTACAAGTATTATCTTCCCCCCTTTCGACAAATATGAATTTTTCCCTACTGCAAATTGCCTTTGTATTCTTTCAATCACCTGATTCCACATATCTCTTCTCTTGTAACTAGCTCCTAAAGGGAGCCCAAGGTACATTGTTGACACCTGACCTCCATCACATTTTAGACTATGGGCTAAGTCAAGCAGGTTGGGGATTTCCCCTACCCCATAAGGGACGCTTTTTGCAACAATGGTTCTTAATCCCAACACTGCCTCAAAACAACAAAGACTGCACCATAAAGAACGCAATATAAAAATCAGACCTGTCTCTGTGAAGAAGTTGATCATTTGCAAACTAGAAGTAAGATAATAATGGTCCATCATTTCCCACATAAAACCTTCAAGGAGCTTTCCTTCAGCCACCCTTACCTCCTAGTGCTTCTGTTTTAGAAATAAAAGAGGGGGTAGAGGGTCTCCTTCTCTAAGACCTCTTGAACATGTAAAATAAACAACTGGAATTCCATTGATTAATATAGAGAATGAAGTCGACCCATAACACTTCTTCATCCAATCCCTCCACCTTTCCCCAAACCCAGTTCTTCTTAGTACATAACCCAAAAAAATACTGTGAATGGTCAGAAGCCTTCTCCATATCTATTTTACATAAAATTCATGATCCCCCACATTCTTAGCCTTGAATCTACACATTCATTAGCACAAATAATTCCATCCAAGATTGTTTTGTTTTTGAAAGGGTGGCTTGGCCCAACGGTAAGGCTCACCGTTAGTGTCCCAAATGGCGTGGGTTCGAGTCATGGAAACAGCCTCTCCAGAAATGGGGGTAAGGCTGCGTGCTGCGTACATCTTGCCCTCCCTAGACCCCGCGTTAGCGGGAACCTCATGCACTAGGTCGCCCTTTTATTGTTTTGCTTTTGCCCTTCAAATAAAAGCCCATTGTTTGATTGAAATGATATTATGCATTACTTCATCTACTAGTGAGCATGAGTCCTTGGTCTGCAAAGGGAGGTTCTGGGCTATGTTTGTGGGTTCTCGCTTCTTTTGGAGCACCTCTCATGCTTCCAGATTGAGTGGTGGTGTAACCCTTTTGCTTGTTTTTTCAATAAAGTACCTTATTTATCAAAAAAAAACCTTCTAGTGAGCATTTTGTAGATGATCTTTTAAGTGCAGCCCATTAGATTTATTGGCCTAAAGTTCTTAATGTGCTCTACCCCTTCTTTGGAACTATGGTTTGCAGCTCTTTTCTAGATACCCATATCAGTGGAAATTTGTCACAACCTCCATCAAGTCTATCTTTAGCACATTCCAGCATGAATTATAAAAGACCATTGGGAACCCGTTTGGTCCTGGTGCTTTATGCCCTTCTGGGGACCAAGTTGCATGTAGAAGCTCCTTTCAAATTCTGGTTCCAGCCAATCTCTATGGATATCTAAGATTCTTTTAAAAGTTGACTTACACAAATTTGATCTATAAACCTAGGTATCCTCATTTAACTTCTTATAGAAACTCACCAATTTTTTTTTTATTTCTCTTTGATTATCAAAGACTTTTTCTCCCAACCTAATTATTGTTGATTATGTTGGTACTCTTGCAATTTGAAAAAAAAATTTGCTGGATAACAGAGGATATGTATTAGGGAGGGGGGGTTACAATCCAAAAGAAAAACAGAAAATAGTTGGGTAAAGAAACGATAAAGATAAGGAAAGAAACAAGGGAGACTCTCCCATACAATCATTAAGACAAAATCTCCTCCGGGATGGAACCCACGAAAGTTCTATCCTTTGATACCCTCGTTTCGGCAAGACCATTTGCCACCGAATTAACCTCTCTTGGAATCCAACGAGGTGTTCAAAGAAGAAGCAAGAAAAGACGCTTCCTTTACCAGATGGGAAAGCCACCAAGGACCCTTTTTGCCACCCTTCAACCAACCTATAACAATTGCCGAGTCTCCTACTATGAATAGGGAATGTCGATCACCTCTACAGTGAATTAGTCGTAAGCCAAAAGAAAGCGCCTTTATTTATACAAAGACAGCATCCCCTAAACCCAGAGATCCCGAACAAGCCGTTATACATGAACCTGAAGCATCAGAAATCAGACCTCCAAAACCTGAGGGACCCAGGTTCCCCCATAGAACACCCATCAAAATTTTATGGAAAAATAGTGTTGTCCCCTTCCTCTTACCATTGAACACAATATTTTTGTTTCCACATAATCTCCTCCATAAAAAGAACCCTAGAGAGCTCTTATTTAAGACGGGATCTAACTAGAACTTCTTACTTCGTCGATCCTTCATCTTCCTCTTTTGTATCCCATATTTCCATTTCTTCCATGATTGTGTCACTACTCTTCTCCACCTTCTCCAAATTCTTTATGATTCCACTTAATTTCTCTTTTAGCATTTTCAATTTTAATTTGAGTCTCTACACTGGTCTGTTTTATGTTTTAAATGATTTCCACCACCCTTCCATCAACTCCACAAATCAAACTTGAAAGGTCTTGGCCCTGAAAAGGTTAAGCCTCCTCTCAATATAATAGGAATATGATCTAATATAAGTCTTGGCAACAATTCCACTAGCACCAGTGGAACTTCCCAATCAACTATGAATAGGAAGCAACCTAACTTGCTCATGCTCAGTCTTTCTTGGACGTTTCGACCATGTTTAAGTGGTATCTTTACTTTGAAAATCAATTAATCCATGATGATCTATAAAGTTGCTAAACATTTCCATCCCCCAGACCTCCTCCTCCCTCTTCTCCCTAGAAAATCTAGCCTCATTAAAGTCACCCCCAATGCACCAAGGGCCCTCCCACCTAGCCCTAATGGAATATAATTTCCCAAGGAAGGAACTAAATCCAATTCCATTTGCTAAACTATAAACACCCGAAAGGGTCCAGTCACTATAATTTACACCACCTCAAAGAGACAGACAACTCCCTTACTACAAACAAGGTCTGAAGTTTCGGTTTCGGTTAAGGTTTTAATCACCATGGAAACGGAAACGTATCATGGAAACCGTAAAAACGTATCGGAAACCATGCAAAAATCATGGAAACCCTAAAAACTTAATGAAAATATTGGAAACTTTATATGAAACTTCAAGAAATGATAGAATAAATACTAATTCACACACATATGTAACATTACATATGCAAAACAATGATCTATGATGAAACTGATACCATCATTACATATGCATGAGAGAAAAAAATTACAGTGAAAAATGGGAGAAAATAAATAAAAAATAAAAAACATAAACCATATGTTTTCTTATTTCTCTCTTATTTACTATCAAATTTTTTGCATTTTTAGTGTTTTTATTATTTTATAATTAAATAAATTACTTTCTCAGAAAAATACCATATTTTATAATTTTGTAGATCTTGCATGCTTATATCATATATAATAATCAAGCCAAATCATGTGCATTTTTCTAATTTTCCATTTTTTATTGTTTACTAATTTTTTAATCAAAAATAAAATAAATGCTAATTTATAATAAAATTCAACTCCGTGAAAGTGGAGATCAGGTTGTAACATGCAATATATAAAGAATCTAGCCTTAAATAAGTTTTTATTGGGACTTGTCAAAGTTCTCGATTTCAAGTTCAATTTAAAGTGAAATCACAGTTTTTTTATCAAATGGACTCAAATGGAGCCCTTGAATGTGTATATATCAATATAAATCAAGTTTTAAAAAAAAATGACGGACAATGGATTCTATAGAGGTTGTGTTAGTTCCCTTCGGTTTCGATGGGTTTCCATTAATACCCTTCAAAAAGTAACATTTTATTAACAAAAAGCATATGGTATCGATGAGACATACCAATGGTATCATTAAAACCATGTAGTTTTAAAAATACATATTGGCTTCATATCGGAACCCATGGAGACAAAAACATATTGGTCAATTTCAACGGTTTCGTGTTGGTACTAGAAACCATGACTGCAAAGTCGGCTACATCAATTTTATTATGTTTCCAACTAATAATGATGCCCATCCCGCTAACCCTATTGCAAGGAGTGCAAACCAACAAACCCCTATGAAATTGCAAATCTCCACCTTAGACCGGAAATTCCCCTACTGCAGAGTTAGGTACATTGATTTTATTAACTTTCCAAAGAAAAATGATGTCACCTGCCAATCCTACTGCAGGGAATGCAAGCCATCAAACCCATCTGAAAATACAAATCTCCTTTATAAAAAAAATTATTTCATTTTCCATTTTTGTTTTTCCTAAATAATCACCAAATCTAGATTATGTCAACTAAATATCATTTCCTTCACCACTATTTTCTTGTCTTCACTTCCTAAGCACCCCCCCCCCCTTTTTAGAGGTAGAGATTATTTATTAACAAAAGACAAGCAAGAAAAACACAAAGAAACCAAAACAAAAAGGACAAGTTCACTAAAGAGGTGAACAAACCAAAAAAACCAACAACATGAAGCCCCACACTTTTCTCGCCATTGTAAGAGTGAATAAAGAGGTGGTCTACCGATTTCTCCTCCGTCATACACAAGATACACCTATTTTCTAAGTTCCAACATCTACATTTTAGATAATTGAGTTAGAATCTTATGCAAAAAGGAGGCCCTGAATCCAATTGCCTTTAAAATGAGCCAAAATATTTATCAGGTTTTCCAAACTTCTATAAAAGATTGTAGTGAACATGCCTTTCTTATTGTTAACCCACACCCACCCATCTCTCAAACCCACCAATGGCTTCATCTTGACCAAAGAGCTTAACAATCTAATCATGTCCCCACTTCCCAATCATTCAAATTCATTCCCAAACTAGGTGTGCACCCACCTCCAACATTGTGATCAAAATCATCAACTATGGTCCCCAGCTTGTTGCAATCAAGCAAATATAAACTCCTAAATTCCTCCATAAGGGGCCAATTCCTAACCAAAAAATCCTCCCAAAATCTAATGTCCTCATCCGATCCCATACTAGAACGACTACACCTCCATAAATCCTCCTTACTCGTGAGAATGGACTTCAAAATCCCACAGCCATTGCCCTCACAAGTATCTCTTGACTTCAAATCCAAGTTTAGGCCAAACTTAGCCACCACAACTCTCTTCCAAAGGTTATCATTTCTTTCCCAAATCTCCAAAGTCATTTACCCAAAAATGCTCGAATATGGCTTTTAATCCTTTTAATTCCCATATTAACTTCGTGAAAAGGACAACAAACCCAGTTCCAATCAACAAGATGATACCTAGAGTCATTCAAAAGAAAAATCCTAAACCTCATCTCAATCCTATTAGCCACTGAAGCAAGAATCGTGAAAAGAGAAAGAAAGTAGTTAGAAATACTAGCCAAGGAGCTCTTAATCAGGGTTAACTTACCATCCTTAAGCCTCCTATCAATCTTCTCAACAACAAGGTCCCTAGCCATTCAGATTTGAATTTTGCCCCTAAAAGCAAACCCATATAAGAAGGGAGGAAAGCAATTTTACAGCCCAAAATCTAAGGCAGATTATTGATATATCTCACCTCCCCCACTTGAAAGACCTTGCTTTTTGTCAGGTTAATTTTCAAATCGGACACCGCCTCAAAACATCTAAGGATACACCTCAAGTAACCCAATTACCAAATGTCCATATCACAAAAGATTATGATACCATTCACAAATTGAATGTAAGAAATGGACATATCACCATTACCAAATATGAAACCCAAGACATACCCATTCTCCACATTTTTAATCATCTTGCTCAAAATCTCCAAAACTAGAATGAATAAGAAGGGGGAGAGAAGATCCCCTTGGTTTAATCCTCTAGAGCAACCAAAAAACCCAGTCAAGGATCCATTAACCAACACAAAGCTTCTCCATTTCTCACCAAACCCAAATCTTGCCAGGATATAGTCCAAGAAATTCCAACTGACATAATTGTAGGCCTTTTCCAAGTCCAACTTGCAAAGAATCTCATTTCTCCTCAATTTAATTATCTCATCAATACATTCATTAGTAACAAGCACACCATCTAAATTTTAACATTGTGCTAAAAGCACTTAAGGGTTGAGAGATAATGTCATTCATCACAGTATTTAGTCTTATAGTAAACGTTTTGGAAATGATTTTATAAACCCTGTTAAGGAGACTAATCGGACGAAAATCCTTCAATTCATTGGTGTTTTTCTTCTTGAGAATTAGCACAATGAAAGTATTATTCAAGTGACCATTGAATGCCTCTAATAGATAAAATCCCTTAAAAAATTTCATAAGATTTGACTTAATACAACCCCAACATCTTTTTAAAAGCGAGATGGTAAAACCATCAAACCATCAAAACTCCATGCTTTATCCAATTATCCCCTTTTATATTCTTGATAACGTCAAAAACTTTCTCTTCCTGAAAAGGCCTTTCCAAAAGATCTTTCTCGAGGCTAGAGATGCTCTCAAATTCCATGCCATCAAGACAAGGCTGAAAGACTTGATCTTCCTTACACAAGAAATTATAGAAATTTTCAATTTCACCCCACTTCAACCGGATTGTGAACCCAATTCCTATTGATCGAAAGCTCATTGGAAACCATTCGAACATATGAAACTTTATGGAAAAACTTGGTATTTTTACCCCCCTCCTTTAACCACCTAATGCGAGATCACTGCTTCCAACAGATCTTGCAAACTAGTTACTAAAACTCTCTAATCCCTAAAAAGGGATCCCCCATCTTCAATCTCATCAAGAGATTTGATTTTCACCAGGTAATCAATTTTGTTGGCTTTGAGAGACCCACTATCATCCTTATTCCAAGCCTTAAGTCCTTGAGAGCTTTTAATTTAAGAGGAAAAATCCAACTAAGGGACCCTAAAATCTCAACCATATTCCACTTTTGCTTAACAACCTCCAAAAAAATCATCCAATTGAAACCACAACTCTTCTAAATCAAACAGGATACAACCCTCAGTCATATGAATTGACTCCAAAAGGGTAGATATATGATCCAAGGTCAATCTAGGAAGGCCAATCTAAGAACTACCTGGGAAAATATCATCCCACTCATTACAAAACAAGGATTGATCTAGTCTACTACAGGAATGATTCCCTTGAAAAGTAAACCAAGTGAACTTAGCCCCCTTAAAAGGACCATCAATCCAACCCCATCTATCGATAAAACCTCAAAATTTGACCATTCTAGCATCCAAGCCCACATCACCTTTCCTCTCACAAATAAATCTAATGAGATTAAAATCCCCGCCTAAGAACCACAAAAAGATTCCATCCAACCTTGGCATCATCCAATTCACACAAAAAAAGTATCCACTTCAACCAACCAATTTGAACCATAAATACCTGGAAAAACCCAATCTCTTCTAAAGACATACAACAGATAGCATGGAGAAAGCCCTAATTTCTTACTCACACTTTTGACTTTCTCCCTATTCCAAGTCAATAGTGGTATGATTCTCGCTTTGGTGCGAGAGGTCCCTAGTTCGGTTCTCGGAATTCTCCACTTTGATCAATGAATTTCTCTTATCAAAAAATAATAATAATAATAGGATACCTTTCAAAGCAACCCAAGAAGAGAAAGACGGCTAGTCCGACATCCTTTACCTCCACACATCTTCCATGATACCATCATTTATCTCCTTAATTTTCGTTACCTCCCTAAATTTTGTTTCTTAAAGTAAAGAATGTCAGAATTAACATTACGAACACTACGGGAAATAACAAATGCTTACCTTATTCCCCATACCTCTAACATTCCAAGAGAAAATTTTAAAATCCACCAATCACAATCTTTGAAACCCCTAACCCTTCCTACCACTGCCATCACCAACCCAATCGCCTCTCCTATCATATTTGATACCACTTTCAAGTTTCTTCAACTCATTCCTCAATCATTTACGCTCCCCATATCTGAACCAGGGATCTCAACCTTATTCATGTTGGGAAACCATACACCTTTCCCTTTCAATGTACAAATCAAAAATCAACAATTCCAAGAAATATTTCACAAGCAAATAATTGTTAAATAAACAAGAGATAAAATCACAAGCACAAAACACACCACAACACCAGAATTTTTTACAGGGAAAATCATTCGGAGTGAGGGAAAAACCATGGGACACGAGTCTGGAAAAATACTACCACTATTGTCAAAATATACGGGATTAAAAGTCTTCTCTAATAAAGATTAAAGGATTTCAACATCAAACCAAACATACTTAGATAATCAATTACATAATCTAAAATGATAGATACAAGAAGGGAATTTTATAAAAACACATCACCTCTAACAAGGAGATGATACACAATTTATCTTAAAACTTTTGTATTGTTGCCTAACTCTTCTTCAAATCAAGAAAAAAATCAGCCCAAAAAATTTCTTTCTTGTGATGTCCAGTTGTAGGTTGTTGAAGTAGAAAATCCTTTTTTTTTCCTTTCTTCTAGTGTTGTATGGTTGGTAGCGTGAGAGTCAAAACAAAAACCAAAAGGAAACCTCAACGAATTGGATTACCCCCTCTTCTCCCTTAAAAATGACACGAGCATTTAATGTTCACCTAACAAAACATTTCAAAACCACCCTATGTGCATGCTACACCCCAAAATAGAGTGGTGGGTCCCACTCATAAGAGGGAACCCGAACAATCTCCTCCCAACTCCTGAGGAGGGATCCACCATACCCAAACCTACAACATCTCTACAAAATTCATGATTTTCTTTGGGTAAGACTTGTGTAATCATATCTGAGCCATTTCTATCGGTATGAATCTTCTCAAGCTGCAACAACTTGTTTTTCAAAACGTCTCGAATCCATTGGTACCAACCATTAATGTGTTTAGACTTTAAGTGAAAACTTGGATTCTTATTAAGGTGGATAGCAATTTGACTATCACAGTAAACCACATATTTCTTATGCTTTAAACCAAATTCTGGAAAAAACCTCTTCATCCACAACATCTCTTTGCATGCTTCCATAGTTGCAATATACTCGGCTTTTGTGGTGGATAAGGCCACACACTTCTATAACTTGGACTGCCATGATATAGCTCCCCCTGCAAAAGTAAACAAGTACCCAGATGTGAACTTCTTAAAATCAATATCACCTGTTATATCTGCAACTGTGAAACCTTCTAACACAAGCTTACCACCTTCAAAATATAAACACATCTTGGAAGAAACCTTGAGATACCTAAGTATCCATTTAACTGATTCTCAATGCTCTTTGCCAGGACTAGCAAGAAATCTATTAACAACACCAACTATATTTGCGATGTCAAGCCTCGTCCACACCATAGCATACATCAAACTTCTTACAATTGATGCATAGAGAACTTTGTTCATTTCTTCTTTTTCCTTCTTACTTAAAGGGCTTTGCTCACTACTTAACTTGAAGTGACCTAAAAGTGGAGAGCTAACTGATTTTACCTTATCCATATTGAACCTTTCAAGCACTTTTTCAATATACCTTTCTTGTGATAACCATATCTTTCCTGCCTTCCTATCATGAGATCTTCACTCCCAACATTTGTTGTACTGGTCCTAAGTCCTTCATGGCAAAGGACTTGCTTAACTCCTTTTTCAACCTGTCAATCTTGTTGGTGTCTTGTCCGACTATCAACATAAAGCAAAAGAATAATAAAATCATCATCAGGAAATTTCTTGATAAATACACAAGGGTCTGAAATTGTTCTTTTATACCCATGATTCACCATGAATGAATCAAACTTCTTACACCATCGCCTTGGGGCTTGTTTCAACCCATATAGGTTTTTCCTTAACTTACAAACCATGTGCTCTTAGCCTTTGACTTTGAAACCTTATGGTTACTCCATATCAATCTCTTCCTCCAAATTACCATGAAGGAAAGTTGTTTTGATATATAGTTGCTCAATCTCTAGGTTCATATTGGCAACCAAACCCAATGCAACTCGAATGGATGACATTTTCACCACAGATGAGAAAATCTCATCAAAGTCAATGTCTTTCTTTTATCCAAATCCCTTCACAACCAACCTTGCATTGTACCTTGGTTGTGAGTTCTTATCTTTTGTCTTTAACTTAAACACACACTTATTCTTAAGTTTTTTTTTTTTTTGCCCTTTGGCAGCTTTACCAAGTTATAGGTGTGATTCTTATGCAAAGAATCCATCTCTTCTTGCATAGCTTCCAACCACTCCCTTTTATGTTCATCAGTTTAAGCCTCTTGAAAGCTCTCTGGTTTACCCCCCTCTGTCAACATAACATACTCATAAGGTGAGTACCTCTCGGATGCCCGATGCACTCTTGAAGACCTTCTCAAATGAGTTTTAATTGGTGGTTATTGAGGGGGTTGTACCCCTATTTCTTGTATAACATCACCTGTAGGAACATCATCACCAATTATCTCATAATGGCCCTGCACATCTCCCTCATCATCATCATGAACAATAGGAGAAACTGGATCCAAATCAACAAGATTATCTACAAAGGATTGGGGTTTTTCAACATTCTCAAAATCTTCAATAATTTGGTCTTTAAGAAAAACCACATCCCTACTTCTTATCACTTTCTTGTCAACTGGATCCCATAACCTGTAACCAAATTTGTCTTGTCATAGTGTCATCAAGCTTAAATCGCTCATCTTCAGGTACATGTAAAAACGCCCTGTAACCAAATACTGTCAAGTGTCCATAGGAAACATCATTTCCAGTCCAAACTCTTTCTACAACATCTCCATTCAAAGGCGCCAAAGGAGATAAATTAATCAAGTAAACTGTAGTGTGCATTACCTCCCCCCAAGAAGATCTTGGGAAATTTGTCTGTGAAAGCATACACCTGATTCTTTCCACAATAGTACGGTTCATCCTCTCTATTACACCATTGTGTTTTGGGGTCTTAAGAACGGTTTGCTAATGTCTAATACCATGACTCTTGCAATACTCTTCAAACGGCCCAATATACGCGTCACCATTATCTGTGCAGATATACTTCAAAGTTTTTCCCGTTTCCCTTTCCATCATAGCATGGAAGTGTTTAAAGACATTCAAGACTTGATCTTTAGATTTTAAAACATATGTCCACACTTTTCTAAAAGCATCACCTATGAAAGTAACAAAATAAGAAGCACCACCAAG
The DNA here is from genome assembly GCA_025762735.1 of Platanus orientalis. NCBI lineage: Eukaryota > Viridiplantae > Streptophyta > Magnoliopsida > Proteales > Platanaceae > Platanus > Platanus orientalis. Next base: position 11,127 of record JAOXJP010074393.1, read on the forward strand.
AGTTTTATCTTTCATAAAACCACAAATTTCAAAGTAAACAAAATCCAAAACATTTTCTTTTCTTTAGGAGGGGTTTTTATGAAATGATATTCTATATTGTTTACCACCTAAGCAATGAACACAATTATTTAAAGGCGTACCTTTTATGCTAGTAAGTTGTTTCTTTTGCAAGCCCTTCTTACTCATATGACCAAACCTCTTATGCTACAAACCAATAGAAGAATTATCATCCGTTGTGTTCACCTTACCCTTGCATAAGTGTGCTTGCGTCTTGTACAAAGTGCACATCTTTCCTCTTGCTATAACAAGAGACCCTTTGGTAAGCTTCCACCACCCATTACCAAAGTGATTGTTGCACCCTTCTTCATCTAGCTTTCCGACTGAAATCAAATTCAAACAGAGATCTAGAACATGTCTCACCTCCTTAAGAACCAATCTACATCTAACATTGGTCTCAATGCTTATATCATCCATCCCTACAATTTTTGAAGTACCATTATTTTTCATCTTCACAACACCAAAGTTGTCCAACCTGCAAGATGTAAAGAAGTCCTTGCAGGGGGTAATATGGTATGAAGCACCTATGTCGATCACCCAATCGATATCCTGACAAATGAGACAAAAACATTATTTTTCACAACCCGAGAATATAATAATATCTCCATCTAAAGCAATGGCAGTGGTATCTTTATAACCCTGTTTTTCTTCACCATTTTCTTTCCTTTTCTCTTTCTTGAGTTTTTGGCATTCCCCTTTATAATGACCCAACTTACCGCAGTTGTAACAATTAATTTCTTTTCTTGTCTTGGATCTTCCTCTTGACTTCTCATGGTTATGAGGCTTTCTATTTTTACTTCCCCCTGGTTTTCTATGATAAGTACTTCTGATGTAAAGGGATCCAAGGATTTTTCCCTTGTCTCCTCGTTCAACAAACTTCATGTTACTCGACTCATGGTAACAACTCCATCTGGAGCGAAGTTGCTAACAGACACCACTAAGGTCTCTCAACTGTCTAGCAAAGAACTGAGAAGTAACAAGGCAAGCAACTCATTATCCAACACCATTTTCATGGAGGAGAGCCAATTCACAATACTCTGCATTTCATTAAGTGTTCTGCAATTGAACCACTTTCCTTATACTTCAAATTCACAATCTTCTAAATCAAGAAAGTTTTATTCCCGACGGTTTTAGTCTCATATAACCCTTTTAATTTTTTCCACAATGAATGTGTCGAGGTTTCGGTGAAGACATGATAAAAAACACTATCATCTAACCATTGTCGAATAAACCCGATAATTTTTCGTTCTTTTGGAGTATGGCATGCGTATAGGGCTTAGAAAGCCAAAAGTCTTTTGACTGGATTTGAAATGTTTTGTTAGGTGAACATTAAGGGGTAATCCAATTCGTGGGGTTTCCTTTTGGTTTTAGCGCTCACACTACCGACCATATAGCACCAAAAGAAAGCAAAAAAAAGTTTTCTACTTCAACAACTCACAACCGAATAGCACAAGAAAGGGATCTTTTGGGCTAATTTCTCTCTTGGTTTGGAGAAGAAGAGTTGGGGCAACAACACAAAAGCTTTAAAATAAGTTCTGTATCATCTTTTTGTTGGAGGTAAGGTGTTTTTTTTTTTTAAAACCCCCTTATCCTTTTAGATGATGAAATTGATTGTCCAAATAGGTTTAGCTTGATGATGACATCCTCTAATATTTATTACAGAAGACTTGTAATCCCATATATTTTGACAATAGTAGAAGTATTTTTCTAGACTACTAGTGTCCCGTGGTTTTTCCCTTCACACCGAAGGGTTTTCCACGTTAAAAATTCAAGTGTTATGGTGTGTCTTGTGCTTGTGATTTTATCTCTTGTTTATGTTACTACTATTTGCTTATGAAATATTTCTTAAAGTTGTTGACCTTTGATTTGCACATAGAAAGGGAAAGGTTTGTGGTTTCCCAACAATTCATACCTCTTTTTTCATTTCTCCTAAACAGCTCCCAGGCTTCTTGCTCAAAGCCTTCAACGGATATCCCCAAGAAAATACCAAAGTCTTTAAGCTTCTTTAACATCCAGTCGGAGATAAATTCTACTCCTTGTTATCAGCCCCTTTCGATGAGAGTTTCAAGTCAAATACCATTTCTTTGGGGGGAGGCACACATTCCATCAACTCCTTTCCACTCCTCTCCTATGCACATCCAAACAAAAACCCTTACCAATCTCATCACTACGAATGATGGTTAAAGGTTCGAGAACTAGGATTTTCCCCTCACCCTTACTCAATTCCTTCCATGAAACACCATGATCTGATTCTTCTCATTTAAAACATAGGCATTTGAACTCTGGACAGCATTATACCCCTTATGAAACAAATTACGACCCTTGTAAATAAAATTCTGATTATAAATAGCAGGGAAGTCAAACCTACATAAGTCAAGAGCAGATAATAAAGTAGAGGAATGAAACTTGGGAAATATAAATGGTTGACCTGAAGTCTATACATGATTGAGTAAGAACTCGGTGTTGACATCCTTAGGCAACGATGACGGCCAGATCAGAGCAGAGCAAACATCCCTTCCCATCTTCAAATCCTCCCGAAGACCCACCTTGGTTGCCAAAAGCCTATTCTCAAGAGGGTGGACGCATTCAATGGAAGACAATCCCTCATGACATAAGCCGATCACTGGCTAGGCCACAAATGATCTTTGGAAGGAGAAAGCACACCTTCAAAGAGATTGGACACACGATCCACCTGAGAATCAACAGGACATGTGGTTCCGACCTGATAACCAGCACTACCCCTTATATTCAAAACATAATAGATATCATCATTATGCATTTCTTTTTTGACCCCTTAATTTTCTGACAAGCACTAACCTCCTAAGATGTTCAGATCTCTTCTCATGGTTTAACCCCCATCTGAAATTTCGAATCTCCCCGAGCTCTTTGCACAAAGGATCTATAGATACCCTCTTTTAATCAAAACTTGGGCATTATTTTAAGCACTTCTAAGTGTGATTATATACAATGCAAGAGTTAAAACAAAAGTCTAAATATGCACTATTAGAAACGCAAGGTGGCATGGACAACGAACTTTCGTTGAAACCCAAGCAATTGCATGTTCATGATTCATGATAAAGCCTAGGCCATCAAGAATCCACTTTGACCACTTCTAGATCCTATTTTTGGTGGATTTTATTGGGGGGAAAAATGAACAAAACGAATACACAAGTTTACCATCAATTAGAGATATTAATTATTGTCCTATGACAGGGTCCTTCATCTAAAACATTTTCATCTCATCATGAATTCATGATAACATGTTCCAACTTCCAAGAGGGTCAATTCCATCTTCATCTCATTTATCAGAGAACTTTTGCTAAATCTTTTACATGTATTCTGACCTGTGCCACAACAGAATTCCCATAGACAACAGCAAATAGGTGGGATAATGCTCAGGTGATGATGAGGTTGACAATTACATGTTCCATCCTTAAACTAATTAAGAAGCATTTAGTTACATGAAAGAGGGAAAAAGTAATAATGTAATAGCATACAAGTGTATTGAGAAGCTATATGAATTCTACAAGCTAGAGAACTACAAAAATATTTTGTATATCCAAGACAAGGCAATGGGAAAGGAATGGCATATCTTAAGTGCAGAGACTAACTTCAGAAAGTTTGAGACGGGTTTTATTAATTAGGGCTATCTCAATCACTATCCTAATCATAAACTCACAATGACATCATTAATTGTTCATGAAGACTGAGTTTGTCACTAAATTGCCAAGAGTATTATAGCACTAAATTGGGAAGGGAAGAATATCAAACCTTCAAAAGAGGCGTATGGTGCTTCTTAACCTGCACAACATTTCAGGAAGTCATGTCAAGATCGCAGAATATAGGCAAAACAAACAGAAGAGGTTAAATGAAAACGATAACGACGAAATAATATTCAAGTGTCACCAAAGGTCATAATAATCAAAACAAGCATACACAGAGAGAGAGAGAGAGAGAGAGAGAGAGAGAGAGAGAGAGAGAGAGAGAGAGAGAGAGAGAGAGAGAGAGAG
>JAOXJP010074404.1:0-15193 GCA_025762735.1 Platanus orientalis
GGGCGGTAACTCATAGAGTTACAAGTTGTGAGTAGATCAAAATGATCATAAGAAGAACATGACCGTTGATCTGACAAGTCATGAACATCAACAATCGCAAGACCAAAACCATCACGAACGGGTTCAATCAGAATGGTCTGAGTTACTAAATTGTGGTTTTTCATAAACAGATCTGACTCATGACATCTTGGTTCAACCATCCACGACTATTTGTGCAACGAGTGATCTATACCATCAATGGGTCCTATCTAGTTTGTTGGTATTTTCAATTGATCTGTTAAGGATGTTTTATAATTCATTTTATTAGGAACTTGAAGCAATAAGAATCAAACTCTATAAATAGGGTTCCTGGAAATACACTTGAAATATATATAAAAAAAGAAAAGAAAAAAAAAGTTATGCATAGGATTATAAATGAATAAAATACAAAGTAGATGTAAGCATATCTATATTCATATTCGTTGATTTAATTGAATATTGGATCAAATTTGATATTTATGAAAACAATAAGAACCTAAGAACTATAGAGATGGAAGGGGATCAGTGGAGTTCAACAAGGGAGAAAGCTATTAGTGGGGTTTCAACTTTCTTTCATACGAAATGGAAATGGAAGATGAGAAATGGGTTGCGGTTAAGGTATTTATATGTTGTATTCTATGTAACATGGTCTACAATATTATAATATAAATATTAGTTATGATGGTTGAACCAAAATACAAATAATTTATTAAGCTCAATTGCTAATTGAAATACATCTAAGCCCAATTAAAAATTAGGATAGTCTACCTTATTAGACAACAAGCGGCTTTAACACTATTTATTTCAGGAAACACCCTCATTAGGCATGGAGTCACATAGATACATACATGTACCCTTATTAGACATGGAATCGCATACATACATACATACATACATATATATATATATATATATATATATCCCAATAGCTAGCGAAATTCCTTGTTTGGTAAGTTCCAACCTACACGAAAAGCATAATGATCTAGGTACAGTCTCGGAGAGAGACTCGGTGAACTAGACATGTCTGTGAAGATGCAGACTACCTCCACCTAGATAGAAAAACCCTATGAAGCTTCATTGTTCCTTAATATTGGCTTTGGGCCTTTCTTGGGCATGCATCCCTATTTGCTTTAACCAGCCAGACCGAATACGAACCAAACATAAAAGGATAGTTGACAGCCCTAGCTCTACAAAACTGGAGACCAAGTAGGGAGAAGAATCATAGAAAATAAGAAGGCCTTAACATGTCCAAAACCATGTTAAGGGACTTAGCATAACTAAGTCCAAATCTATGTATTCAGGCCTCTAAGCCACTTGGTTTTTCTACTCATCAACTATAAGGAGGCCTATGGGCTACCTGTGCAGTTAGTATCAAAGAAGTCTATAGGTTATCTAATCGATCCATTTCCTGAATTGATTTCAAAGAAGCTCATGGCCATCTATTTCCAACAACTCAAAAGGGATAAATTTATCTTTAGACCATAAGAAACCCAATATCCGGTCAAGTTTTATGGATTCAAATTAGTTATAAACACATGAAACTTGGGCATCTTGGGGAAGTGGATTTTCTTTGTCATATTGTGAAAACTCATTGGGAGAAAAAGATTTATCTAAGCTTGGCTGAATCCCAATGTTTGTTAGAAGTCTAAACAAAACCTTGGAATTTACTATGTTCTTTAATTTTTCTATCTCTTTATTTAGTAGGTATTTTGATACCTAGGAAAGCTAAATGAGTTAATTGAAGTCAATTTTCATGTTTGAGATTAAGGTTATATATATATATATAGAGAGAGAGAGAGAGAGAGAGAGAGAGAGAGAGAGAGAGACTTATATCTTGTCATTTGCAAGCCATCAGAATGAAATTTGCAATCTCCTTTAGTTACCCAACAAGCTACCTTTATGTTTCTATGTTTATTGACATCAGTAACACACTTTTGTCTTGATTTCCTGTTGTCTCTTCTCCAACTAATTGGTTTCAATTCAACAGTGCTAATGTGATCAATTCCTTTGCATAGTTTATGGGAGACCTTGTCTATTTTCAAGAAAACTAAATTTGTTTATGTCTCATTCTTTTTTATATAACAAGAGTAAATATATTAGATTAAGAGGGATCCAAAACCGCCGGATGGACCAAAAAAAGAGTCGGTGAATCCTCCAACCAGCTGGGAGGATTTGTAGTCCAACAAGAAATAGAAGTGGAGAGCAAACCATGTCTGCAACAGGTGGGTTGACCTTCTAATCCAAGAGAGGGAAATATCAAGGAATTTCAAAGCCAAGTTCTTGCAATCAAGGATAATGTTCTTTACATTCATAAGATAAGAGGACATATCATCTCTAAGATAAGAAATGGCATTCAAGTAGTCACCTACAATGACCACCATACCCACGATCAAGGGTTTTAGACAAGGCAAATGAGCTTCTGTACATTCAGCCAACTCCATAGATTCTATCATACACGGCTCCGGCTGAGCATACAAAAAATTACCAACATCATTCCTTAAAACAAAACCAAAGCCAGCTTTATAATTTTGATGGAGGAAAGCGCCATCAAATTCACTAATAATCACGCCAGATCCGGAGGAGACCCAAAAGAAGCCATGTCATCCAAAGGAAATTTTTTAGAGTGCTGTAAATTTAAAAAAAAAAAAATATATATATATATATATATATATATATACACACAATTCCTACATTTTTTTCAGATTCCTTCTTTATCCTTAAAAATGAGGACCATGAAACAATTTTTTTTCCCTGTGGCCATGTAACAGTCCCCCTAGCTCTAGTTATGCCCTTCAACAGCTCTCGAAAACATCTCTAAACAGGCTTGGGAATTGGGATATGCCAGCATAACTACAACTTGTTCCGAGTCAACAAAGATAAAGTTCTCAGCATTCCCACCGTGGTGAGAAGAGTAAGACCTTTGACGCCCCATGTAACATGTGTACAAAAGACATTGATTCTCCTGCGTCTAATCAACCACTTAGTCTTGCAGATGTTCATTACATCGTGTGAAACATGGTTTCTAGTTCTTGTCTCTCTTGCTCTACCACCACCCAGGCACTGCTTACTTCATTTGACTAAACCAATGCACCAACTGCATTACAATCGAGTTGTGATCCACTAATTATTCATAGATGCTCCACACATTTAATAAAACGAAACACAACCTTCTCTTTCAATCTCATCAATACCTACCCCGTGGGGAATCTATAAGCTACAAACGATTTCTCGTCGATGACTTTACTTGTTCAAGTTGGTAATGCCACTTGCAATACATCATCTGCTCCCAATCAACAGACTAAGACATTCCCATAATTAATTTAGTCTTCATGTGGTCTCCATTATTAATCAATGACATTCCCATAATTTATGCTTGTACTTTTTTTTTTATCTTTCTTAGCATGTGCTTATCCGTATGTAACCGAGCTTTTAAAGCATTGACATGTATCCTTATGACATGGACCAATACGATATATAGTAACAGGGAAATTAAAAGTTTCTTAGTATCAAACAGTATCACAAATATTGGTCATAACAGTGTCAACGTGTTTTGATGTGAGTCGTAAGTATATTCTCTGTCTAAGATGCTTAAATCGATCACCCTTTGTTTTATTTTATTTTTATCTTACTCTTGTCCTCTTTTTTCAACTTTATTGCTCTTCCATTATGTTCCTCTTGTCTTGTGGTTTGAGTTGGATTATATTGAACTTGGGTAACTACATCAAATAGAAGAGTTGCTTTTTTTTTTTTTTTACTTTTATCTTCGATTTGTTAAGTTTGAATTTCCTTCTCATTTTTCCCCTTTTTTATTATTTTTTATCTTGTTATGTAACCAAAAAAGAAAAGAAAAGAAAAGAAACAAACAGTTTAGGGTCATAGATCATGGATTTTGTGCCATATCCATGCATCTAGAAGAATTTCAATATTTAAGATTTATGTAGTTTGTGCTTTTCAGGAAAAATGAACCATAAAAAAATAATAATATATCTCAAAATAAGCCTACTGAATTGTATGTGATGGGTTTCGGTGTTTTTCTGAGAAAAAAGTGGTAATAAAATTATTTTTTAAATTATTCTGTACTAATATCTTCTTTGAACTATTCATTAATTCATAAATCCATTATATAACCAGCTAAAGTAGTTTTACTTGCATTATTTATACCTTCATGATTTGAAACTACCATTCTATATATTTAAAAGATTTATGTGTTTCTATGATCTTAAATCTTCCCATGTGTATCCAAGAGTATGCATACATGTCCACGATACGTCTTTTCAAATAAATTTACTCATACTAAACCCTAAACCAAAACCCATGTATTAGCTATATGCATGCTATGAAATATTCTTATAGTAGATAAATATTAATGTTACAGTATTTAAGCTAATATCAATTAACTTTCAACCATTTACCAAAAAAGAAAGAAAGAAAGAAACACACACACACGTGTACACACACGATATTTGATCATTGATTCAGTTTGTTTTGAATAATAATAATAATAATAATAAGTGCTCCTCGTCACTTGAAACATTGCCGTAAAGAATTTTGTTTGAATAGAATCAATTGTGGGATCCATTAGGGCCATTAAGCAGGATACTGTCGACTTCTTCTTCTTTAAGTCATTTTCTTACGTCAACTCAAGCATTTGTCCTCACCTTACATTCCACAACAAAAGCTTAAAAAATTGTCCGAATACCTCTATTGAAACTAAGTTCATATTACAGAACCCAGTTTCCATTTGTTTGGTTTAGTGGCCTTAGTACTTGTTTCTTTCAATGGTGAATTCTTTAGTGTTTGTGAATCGTTTTTTGTGGACATGGAAGCTGACAATGGTGGGTTCTGCCCACTATCCATCAGCAAACCCTGGAGATCCTGCTACTTGTTCTTTTAGTCAAAAATCCTGACAGAAATATTAGATGCTTAAGAATGGTTAACAAGCATGTCTCCTTATAAATCAAATGTACAGGAAGGTGGAAAGATATTGTTCTCCCTCTCCCATCTCTATTATTTTCTTCTCTGACTTTTTTCCTTTTTAATCTCAGTTGTATTTTATGCAGAAAACTGGTAGACTTAAGATCTGCAGGATAAAATCAAAACCCAAATCAGAGGAAGGATTTCCTGTTTTAGCCATATCCAGAACTTCGAATGGGGGAAAAAAAAGTACCCACTTGGCTGATTTCAACCATCAGATGCCTACCCTTTTCTACTTTTTTTCCCCATAAAATGGGTTTTGCAAAACTAGAGCTCCCATCAAATTGTGGGTCCCTTTCTCTCCATGTACAATTAACAGATAAAAGAGGATCCACAGATATTCTTAAAAGAGAACACCAATTACAGTGACATCCTGTGAAAGACACATTCTTGTATGGAAAGTAAGGAGGAAATGAAATATCTAAATGTGAGTGAGGCCATCAGTGATGACCACTTGACACCTTTTTTGTGATGAAACTCACCCCACTTTACACCCCCCCCCCCAAAAAAAAACTTCACCTCACCAGAAATCAGAAGTAAATTTTATCCTTTCGGTAGAACTTTGCATAATTATACTCATAAAATCCATGAAAAGTGGAACCTATCTAAATATAAAAACTCATAAATCCCCCAATTATAGACCCATAAATCCCCCAATTTATCTATCTAAGATTCTATATAGAAGTAATAACTCTACTTGGAGGCTCTTTCACCAACATCGGCGGCGCCACCATTGCTCCGGAGGCAACTTCCGGTGTAAACCTTGCGGAAGTGCATAAGGAGAGAGACGATGCCGAAGAAGCCAACCCAGCCACCTGCTGCTTCAATGACCCCATCCCGCCGGCCATCTCCGCCGCCAAAGGCATATTCTCCGGAGATGCCACGCTATCCTTCTTTTTTCCGGTAAGGCTAGACTTCAAGTCAACTGGCCCTTGCATGGGCCCCACCACAACCTCCGCTTCTTCCTCCGCCGCCGAAGGAATATTTGCTGGAGATGCCACGCTCTCCTTCTTTTTCCCGTTAAAGCCGGACTTCGAAGCTGGTCGCCCTTGCATGGGCTCCACCACGACCTCCGTTTCCTCCTCCACCACGTACTCAAAAAATCCGACGTGGTACGATCGGCGGTTGCTGTCGGAATCGGACAGTAGTCTCTCGCGACGGACCCTCCCAAGCTCAAGCCGGATCCTATCACCGGCGGCGGATGCAGACGTCAGCTGAAGCAAGCTTTCTGTATCGGGTACGCGGATGGGGAATCGGCAGAGCGGGCAATCGAGGTCGGTGACGCTGGAATTGATTGCTTGCTCGATGCAGTCAAAGTGGAAAGCGTGAAGGCAGAGAGGAAGGGCGCAGAGCTGATCGTGCGGCTCGAAATTGTTTTGGCAAACGGCGCAATCAACGCCGGATGAGGGGTTCTGTCTGGGGACGGAATCGAAGGGGAAACGAGGGAGCGAGTTGATCAGAGTTTGAACCTCCGGGGACATACGGCGGCTGGAGAGGCTCCGAAACTGGTGCGGCCCGGCGGCCGCCAAGCTGTTGGCTGCGGAGGAGTGGCGGCAACAGGAGCGGTTGAGGTAGCGGATGAAAAGAGAGAGCAAGACGACGGCGACGAGGATGAGAAGGATAACGAGAAGACTTGGCTTCAGATTATTAGAGGAAGAACCGCCATCCTTGTGAGAATCAGCTGCGGTGTCGGCAACTGTACCTCCTAGGGTTGCCAGCCATGGCAGAGGAGGTGGGGACAAAACATCGAGCCGCCGAGGCATTAGTGTTTCACTGTTGCTACCTCTGGTTTCGGGAAATTCCGGTTAGAATGAGAGCGGGGAGAGAGAGAGAGAGGGGGGGGGGTTAGTGCTCTGCCTTCATTCTGTAATTCTTATATATACCCAAGAAAAAGTGAAACTGGGGTACGTATAGATAAATCTGCTTACAGGAGAGATCGTCTGGTTTTTCTTATATATAAAAATTAAAATTCAATCAGTTTCCGTCTCTCTGGGAAGTATGGTGTTTCTATTTTATTCCTCCCTAGTCCCAATGAAGAGAAGGCGTGGCGTATCTACCGATTTACACCTGACAAAGAGTACCCTGGTCTGGTAGATACACTCATATCATGTCTTGATTGGTACCAGCGTGGCATCTCTAATAGTATCTGATGCATCCTATTAAAATATACAAGATGCTTCTCCTTTAACTATTTCATTCCTCCTCAGACCCTTGCCAAGAAAGATCTTTACAAGAGAGTGACTATGGGCAAATGTTCCTCTACACTTAAAGTTAAAAAGGTGGCGGCTATACTCATCGCATTCCACATGATAAAAAAAGGAACAAAATTGTTCTGTTCAGGAGTTTGTACGACCGTATCCTCTCATCACATAATTACACGTCATGTATTTTTGAATTTGGTACCTCTTTTAAAGGGGGCAAATGTTCTACTCCCCCTTGTTTCCGTACGTAAAGACTGATGTTAGGGTTAAAACCATAAAAACGGTTAAAAAACAAAAAAAAGTGTCCAAGAACTTGGGAACTAGACAATTTGAGAGTTAAAAGCATTTGTGAACCTTTTAAATGGGGAGTAGATGTTCATTTGAGTACCCTTTTTTTAACGGTTTTAACCTTGTTCTTCCTATTTTTATGGGTATCTACTACCAATTTTAACCCTATGCATGCACCTAGCCAGCCAGCCTTTGTCTTTAAGACACAATAAAACATACAAAATCCTGGACAGAACATTTGTTTCCAATAAAAAAATAGTATTATTTTAAAACACTTGCCCTTTTATAAAGAGTGGATTGTATCCGCTCCTCTTAATGAACGCTCCTTTCTGATCTGTGTTAGGAGGTGGGCACATCAATGCTAACAAGTGAGTTTCACTTTTTGGAGGGGTGCATTTCACTTGTCGTCGGTGTTGATGTACCCACCCCCTGACATGGAGCAGAGAGGAGCATTCATTAAGAGGAGTGGATACAATTATCTCCCTTAAATATCATGTGATGTGGGCTAACAATGGCCACCACTTAAATGCACACTTTTTGACTGCAGAGGATCAATCAAGGCCGTGAATATGCTATGCTTGCCTCACTTGAAAAAGAAAAATAATGAAAAGATACGAAGAGGAAGTTGTTATATGCTCCCCTCCATCCAGGATGGGAGATAGCACTTTGGCACTGTATGGCCTTTTCGAAGGAGAAGCTGTGTTTTAAGCCCCATGGTTACCGTCACTGGTAATGCTATTGTTTACCGTTATTTTTTAAGTAAGCCGTGGCGAAGTTGACACATGATTGTTCATGTTTCTAAATTTGACCACTGTAGGAATGGTAGGTCATGTGTTATTCTCAAATTTATATAAAGAAAAGGGCATTCACGAATTAAAAAGAAGAAAGCAAAAAAAGCGTTTTCACTTTAGTAAAGGGGAAAATCTCTATGGGTTCATGTGTAAAAAGAATTTTAGGTGGAAAGTTTACGTTCTGAATGCTGGATAAGGCGGCCGATCATCTTTCTTCTTTCTAATTCATTTTTCTTCGAACATAATATGTGAACGTGAGGCCTACACGTCATGCCTTGAGGAATACGCCTAATGCTTTATCTCTCACACCTTACTTTTTTAGGCCTTTTAATCACCTTTTTCTTTACCCTTCCAAACACTGATTTATAATACTAGTGAAGTTATAAAAAAATGGTCTTTCAGAATACGAAGGTCTGTTGATGCACTTGAATGTTAGGTGGCTCCCCCCTCCCCCAAAAAACAAAAAAAAAAAAAAAAAAAAAACCATAACCATGGCTTAAAAAGATTATCATTAAATGCCATTGTAGGATAGGAGCTTATTTTTATTTTTTTTTCTTTATGTGTAACTTAAATCTGTGCCTTTGGTCTGTTAAAGGGTTGATGATTGATTGCCATACTTTGACATCAAGATTTGAGGTGGTGTCCTTCTCGTGGATTAGAAGATCTGTTAATGGTCCAGCTCATGCCCCTACTTTTTTTGGTCAATTGTACTTCGATCTCTTCGTGGTCTTTTAGCCTCCTTGTTAGCTAAAAGAGCTTCTTAAATTGGATGCTTGTTTCTCTGCCAGGGAAAGGGGTGGCAATGAGCTGAGCTCAATCGGCCCAGCTTGGTAAAAGCTTGATTTGCTAAAAATTCAGTTTAAGAAGGCTGAGTTTGGCATCCACCCGTAATGTAATCATTTCATTTGAGTTTCCCAAAGGCTTTTGTAGCCGCAATGGGATGGTTTGTAACGATCTAATTTAGATTTGCACTAATTTGTGTTTGATAACTTTAGTTTATAAAATAACTTAAGATGACTTCATTTCTAATTGTTGTTGATAAATTAGTATAATTTTGAATGGGTCTATTACAAACCATCACCTCATGGCTAAAAGTGCCTTGAAAAACTCAAATGAAATCATTACATGACAGGTGGCTGCCAAACAGGTTATAATTTTTTAATATATATGAAAATAATAATGTTTAAAAATATATATTTGGGTTAATAGGCCATTAAGATGTTGAGTCTTTTTTTCTAGTTGATGAGTCGAGCTGAGCCTGAACCCAAGTTGGGCCATTAAGCTCGTCACAAGTCTGAGCTCTGCCTTCTTGTGACAAGCCCAACCTGAGCTATAGAGAGAGCTCGGCTCAGCTTGGTTCATTGCCACCCATAACCAGGGGTTTATATCAATATATTTCGGTTATCTAAATAAATAAATAAATGTATATGAAGAAGGTGTTCTACCTCTATGTGGCTATGTGGTTATCCTGTAGGTATTCGTTATGTATTACTGTGATCGAGATTAGGAAACAGTGGCTTATATGGCTGCAGCCCACCAACGGCATCAGTTAACCTGTCCATTTTAAGACATTAGTGCATTTCACCATCAAAGTGACATAGTGGGCCCATGACACGTGGTTTCTCTCTTTCTCTCTCATATGCTTGTTACTTAAACACTCTTTGCACTCCGGCCTGTATGTTCTTAAAAACTATAATTAGGGTTCTTTGTAAGGAAGTTGCCTTTTACTTTTGGCTGCTTATGGCGATTTTATTACCCATTTATCCCTAGCAATAAATATATAAGATTAGTTTTATGCCCACGTAATCCTCTCCAGATTGTTAAAGTTCAGTTAGCGTGTAGAAAATTTCAGTGATTGACCCACGGTGAAAAACCAAAACAAAAAATCAACATAAATGAAAGGTGAAGATTAGTTTTTTCATTATTTTTGGATGTGTTAAACACTGACATTTGTTCAACGTTAACTGAACTCTAAAAATCTGGGGAGGATAAGAACTCAGTTTTAAGAGGTAAAACCATAGTTTTGAAAGCCAAACTGGATTGAATGGTCCAACCCAGTTGAGCTTGAATTGGCACCCTAAACAGTTCTGTAGAAGCTCAAAACCGTTATCTCCCAACAACCACATAAAACTGACAAAATCGGATAAAACCGATGAAAGCTGACCAGTTTTTTATGAACCTAGTTATAATATAACCAACTAGTTGTTATATTTTTAGCAAATTAAAAAGAAAAAATTAGAAATGTACCTTTCCAATTTTCAATTCCACTTTTCACAAATCATTCTTATTTTTTGGTATTTTATTACATTTGTTGGTATGTTTAAAAATTAAAAACCCAGTCATAACTCATAAGCTTTCTAACCGGTTCGATGGCCAGTCCAGTTCTCAAAACTATGGGTAAAACACAGTTTTGTTTTGGTAGTGCATTCTTACAAAACCCTTTTTATAAGCTCATTGTAACCCATCTTACGTCCTTAGCCCCTTACACATCTACATCCTTATGCTTACCATGGCATGACTAGTTTCAATGAATTAGATTTTTTCTTTTATTCTAGATTCTATTTATATGTATTGAAATTAGGACCTCATGGTAGCTTCTAGGTTTTGTACTTACAAAGCTTTCTCTCATAAAAAATTAATAAGCAAATAATCTCTCTCATCGCTCGCCCTTCCAGTCACCTTTAAATTTACCAGACCATGTCTAATCAAACATTAGTCACAAGCACTGAACTTTGCCTTCATAGATAAAGATAACCCTTTCTAAAAAATAAAATATGAAATGGAAACCACTGTAAGAGTTTGGATGTTGCAGATTTATTAGATTAATCTCTCATTTTAGCAGTGAAGTTGAATGATGGGAAATGGATAAATCATCATGAAGCTTGACACATTTATATTTTCTTGTACTTTTAATAAGAATCCAGATTATGAAATAAGACTTAGCCATCATTCATGAGTATCAATTTACCTGATTAAAATATCTGTCACAATCCACAAGCTTTCAGTATAACTAAAGGGAGGAGACATTCAATGTACTTGGCTAATAAATGTTGCTGTCAAACCAATTTCTCGAATGCAGTAACACCTCTCTCCTCCCATATGGTGGCCCATCCCAGCTGGATGTTAATGCAAGACCCTTAGAGGTCGTATATATATATATATATATATATACGAGGGCAGATGTTCAGTCAGGGGACACTACGGGACTTCAAAAGGTTGGGATTAAGTACGGAAATCAGTTTTTCCTAATGCATTAAAATGACATCAGGGGACTGACACATCCATGCCAAAAACATCAGGGGACACATCCGTGCCGAAAAGTGTCACTTTTTGGGGGATGCTTGTCACTTTTCAATGCTGATGTATCTACCCCTATGTCATTCTAATACATAAGGAAAAGCTGATTTCCGTACCTAATCTTTTTCGGAAAAAACAGGCGGGACTATGATAAAATTTTAATCCTGAACAGAACATATTTTCCATATGTATACATATTCAATTTGTGGACCAACCTTTTGTGTAAACCCAGCCCAGAAACTTAACTGAGCAAATAGAACACCAGAGGCATGAACAATGGTTCATTAAATAGTTCATTGTCCAGATAATTAGAATCATCTAGTGGATCAAATCTAAGGATCTGCCACATTAGGGAGGCGGAACCTTGTTTGGGAATCCGATTGATGATCATGACTTGATTGGGTGGCCAATAGTAGACTATATGATCCACCAAATGTTATGAGAATGGAACTCGGATCTTTTATTTACTAAGAGATTGAGAATGAATTACATGATTGTGTGCAAAACCATTACCTCACCATAACCTCGGTCTGACCATGATTAGATAGTGTTCCATCAGTAAGTAGATTAATTAATATATATTATTTTGGTTACTCAAAATTTTTTGATTTTGATTAATTTTTCAAGAAAATGCAGATCTTAAACATCAATTCACTCATGATCATCATTTGAAATTCTAGGATTTAAATCAAAAAATATTAAGGAAAATATCTCAATGGCTTAAACATATTCAAGATGATGATCTGATTCAATCTCCTTAAGAATCATACATATTTTAGATTTCTTCAAGATTCTATACATCTAAAGCTACATATCCCCTCCTAAACATAGACAAGCGTCTTTGTATAGTTTTTTAAAAGGCCAAAGAAATCCGAAGTGTGGGATCTTTATGATTTTTTTTCCTTAGGTTGTGAGGTCCAATAGCTATAATTTTAGTCGTTATTATATCAAGGAAACTTTGTATTTCTATAATTACAATTTGACACACCACTAATTATAATCATAATCTCTAACACATTGCAATTGAACCCCTAAAGAAAATAAAATAATAATGAAGTCATTCCTCATAGATATTTCACAAATATATTTTTTCATTGTACCAAATTTCTTAATGGCCAATAGGATAATAAATTAATCACTATCTAATCCTTTTGGTCATTTAAATATGCTCTTAAGAAATTTAATAAATCAATTGAACATCTAAAATATTTCTTCGATAAAACATTTTTTTAAATAAATTTATTTACCTTAATAATAATTTTGAAATCATTTGATAAACTTTTTATCAAAAACCATAGATAGTAGATTTTTTTGTCTAATCAAATCACATATGTCATAAACTATCTCCTACTTAAGGATAGTTGATTTCTTATTGGGTAATTGCATCTTTTTAAGTATCATGTTAGTTATCCAAACTCCCATAATAGGACTACCAATTTGACATCATTAGTTAGTATCTCAAAACAACTAATAAGATAATTTAGAGAAATACAAATCTCTTAGATTTATGGACGATGAATCTCTAAATATGAACAACATCAACCATGATAATGAAGTTTACTAAGTATATTTAGAATGAATCGATTTAATGTATTTATATGATGCATTAACATGTAATCTTGGAATTTCAATCTAATGACTAAAATAACATCACTCTATCAAATAACAGTTTTTCATGTATCAACCTAGTAAGTGATATGTCTGGCATCACTCATAGTTATAAAATTTCAAATTTACAATAATTGGATTATCATATTTCTCCATATATTACCACGTATCAGACATCTTACTATATCACTTGAGGACCATTTATCTCATCCCATAAGATTAAATAATTATTCATATAAAAAGATAAATACATATGGTGATGAAATAGAAGTTTCTTCATTTATAGAATGAAGAAACATGTGTATATTTTATGTGGATGACTTTGTCCAAACACATAATTCCAACATATGAAACATGTGCCTCTCCGAGAGAGATGGCACAGTGTGGCCTTTTTTTAGGGAGAAGTTAGGTTTTCAAACCCTTAAACAACAACTTTGCAATGGATTACGTTGACGTCTACCCCAACCCATTTGTGGTAGTTATGGGATGTGCATAAAGGAAATATATAGTAGAGATCCCACTTTACATTACACCCACCACTTATATTGCATATAGGACCAATAGGACTGTCAACCGGACCAGGTAGGCTGGGTCGAGGTCTACAGGAGCTCTGCCCATTTTAAAATAATGGGCTTCTGGCCACCCAAATTAAACATCCCACGTTCAATGTTGGGTTAATTTTGGGCCAATGATTGCCCTAACCTAAATACATATTACATGGGTCAAGCTTGTTTCCCTTTTTTAATATGAATTAGGTTTAGATTTAATGAATATAGGCGGTGAGATGGAAACAAAATAGATTTATGGTGAGTTTTTAATCAAATTTGGGCTGGATCATACTGTTATTTATTTCGGGTCGGGTTGGGTATCGGACTGCAATTAAGTCTGTCCGAGCTCAGCCCAAATAACTTTGGACCTTAAAACTAGGCCAGAACTCAGCCCAACCTGAAGTTTTGTATGCCCAACCCATCTAATTTTCGGGCCCAACAATCGAGCTTCAGGCTAGGCTAACCCAATTGACAGCCTTAAGGGCCAATTGTAAAGTAGGATCTCAATCACGTATATTATACGAATTAAATGCACGTGGAGCTAGCATTCCTTTAGAGGTTATATTATATGTTTGGTCTCCATCAACTCCCCTAATTAAAACCATCTCATTAGTTTTCCTCACCCATCATCACATCTCATTAAGCTGAAAGTTAGTAATGACTAGTGAAAATGAGTGAAGGGGAAGAATTAATACACATTACATAGTACCTTGTCTACATTGGACAATGACTGAGGTTCTTTTCAATCTGAATTGTACTACCAGTTCACCATATTAAGCAGACCATTTACATTAAATATCAGCACAATCTGAATACTTATTGCCATCTAATAATTAGACCTTTTCCTCTATAAAGTTTTCCTGGTAAAGAGAATCCACTTGGTTGGGTTGTTAGAGTTCATCCACTTCGGTTGAATTTTGACCTTCTATAGTGGCCCATATGCACCCTTTCTCTCATACAGTACTTGGTCATAAATAAATTCAAAACCGGACCATACCAGCCCAACAGGCCAGTACCATATGGGCAGGGTGGTTGAATTGGTTGATTCAGACAAACAGTATAGCTGGGTTGATTAGTTTGCTCAGGGCCACCCTACCAGTTGATGCAGGTCGTTCAGTTAACTTGTGTTCAGGGCTGCAAACGGATCGATACAGACCGGATATGAGTGTATCTACTTCCGTATCCTATTCTAGCGGATATTATAAAACTATACCGTGTCCTAACCGTTTAAAAAATTTGGATTTTGGACCAAATTCGGATATTCCGAAAAAAAAAAAAAAAAAAAAAATAGAAAGGCAATTCTAAAATGTTGTCACAATTGTCAATGCATTCTTCCCTAATCCATGTCTATCCTCTCCAAAATCTTCGAAGTCGTATACCTATGGATGCCATCATGGATCAAGATGGAACAAATATGAAGTAAATAGTTGATATATTTTTAAGGGTTTTAGTTATTAGGCTATTTATG
>JAOXJP010074415.1:0-15193 GCA_025762735.1 Platanus orientalis
CCTATATATAGGGTCGCATGTTTTTGTATTGGCATGATGAAAATTATTAAAGTTTTTGGTTGGTTTTGTTTCCACAAGTGGTGCTTCTCCTTCTTCTTCAAATCTTATGCTTTGGTTTGAAATCCTTTTAAGGATTACTTGGATCATGGGCTAGTGATTACTCCAAAGGTAAATCTTTATCTTTCTTCTTATTTTTCGTTTCCTTTCTTCTCTATTCTTCCCCTCGATTCCTCTTCTTTCTTGCCATTCTAGAATCAAAGATCATTTTTATTGGTTTTAGAGTTCTTAATTAAAGTACATGCTAGATGGAGTTTTATATAATTTAAAGATTAATTCTTGGTGGATCAAAGTGTGTTCTTGCTTCTTTTATTAATTTGATGATTTTTTGAAATACTTGGAAATACCCTACATCAAATTTGGGTCTTCCCTCTTGTGTTGCATCAACTAATAGCCTAATTTGGTTGCATGAATCACTATTTTAATTCAAAATTTGCAAGAAATTTAGTCAATTGGATAACTAGATTTGAACTGTGAAAACTTATGAAGTCAGTGTTTTTATTTATTTTATTTGTTATTAGTATGCCACGTTCAATCTAATTCTTCTAGTAAGCAAAAATGCTACTAATAAGGGAGCTTTTTACCAATAGTTTGCGTGGGGAGCTTGTTTGTTCCCTATCTCCTTAGTAAATACTTTTGGGTATGAAATATAGCATTGTAGATTTGTAATATTTCACTTTTCATTAACAAGAAAAAGGATGCATTTTTTTCTCTTCATTTGATTGATAGTGAAGAGAGAGAAATACAGAAAAGAGCCCTAATAGAAGGTGGACTTGAAATATAAAAGGGACTACAACAAAGGAGAACAAAAGCAAGCACCAAGGAAACTCCAAGCAACTACATAGGGAGCAAGGGCCACAATACCCTTTAGAAATTCCATTCCTGGAAAGAGAGTCAGCTGAAGAATTGGCTCAAGATTTATAATTTTTCTTAATCGTGGTTGCATATGTAATTGGTACTCAAATTCACTCTTTCCGTTGAGAGATCTACATGCTTGATTTGTGGAGCATGTTTTGTTCAACATTCTGGAATATCAATTTCCACAATGTTCACCCTTGAAAACATGTCATTTAAAGGGCAAGAAAAAATGCATTTATAATCTTACGTGATCATAGCTGATTGTTGTAATCATTGAACATGTATATAAGGTTTCACATTGAGGATCCTTCTTTTGAAGTTTATACTGCTTTCAGATCGTTTTTCTTGTTTATTCTTTTGTTAGGACTTCTTGAGATAAATAAGTTTTGGAAGTTTTAACTTCTTCCAATTCATTGACATTTACTGTTGGTTGCTACTACATCATCATCATTTTGTGCTTTTCCTACTCATATAATTTGTACTTGATTAAAAGTTGTAATCTCTATTGCTTTACATGCTGACTGCAGGCAACCATTTTATTTATTTATATCTGAATAATGTTCTCCTTTTGATGCCTATGTGTGTGTTTTGCAGTATTGGGTTAGCCAGGGAAATAAGTGATGTGACTTTTGCAAGATCTACACAGCCAACAATCCTTTGAGCATTACAACTCATGAACTTGGTCAGCGTCACAAGGATAATGTTGCCAATAGGCTTGCTTCTATGAGAAAGGAGAATGCTGCCAAAGAGAAGGAACAATAGGAAGCACTTCGTGCCCTTGAACGGATTGAAGTAGTAAGTGGTTTAGACTGATTGAAATTGTTTCCCTTACAGATAAAATACATGTCTTACTAGACACTATAGGTTAGGTGAACATTTTTCCTTGATAATTGTCAATTTGGTTTTATTTTCTTTTTCTTCTTCTTCATCTTCTTTGCTGCATCCAATAAATTTCTAGTTTCAAAAACAAACTTTATTGGAAACTGTCTTTCTTTACAATGCACATTACACCTAATTTTAACTCCTTATAGGAAGTTGCTTACTTTTTCTTTCTTTCTGATGCGGACATCTTCCTTGAAGTGGGTCCCATGTGACATGTGGGTAGGACCCATTCATTGGCTTCACTGCCCTTTTGTTTGAGAAATTTGGTGCAGCATTGCTAAGGATCTTGGTGTTAGCTTCATAGCTCCCTGGAACTTTTTTTTTTTGATAGGTTAATATAGGGTTTTGTCCTAGGTATGTAGTACGACACCCACAGACTTTACCAACTTAGCAAGCTGGCATCTTCTTCAAGATTGGAAGCCATTTACTGTTTTGGTAAGAGGATTTGGAAGGTTGTGCCTGCTGCGATTTGCTGGGCGGTGTGGAGAGAAAGGAACAACCGGGTTTTCAGGGGTAACTCCGAGCTGGCTTATCAAGTGTATAGAAGATCCAAAGACCTAATCATTTTTTTTTGGGCGAAAAGGTGCAAAGGTTACGAGGGGTTCCCTAGTGGTTTTCTTGTCAGAGATTGGTCTAATGCTATTGGGGTTTCTTGAGGGTTGGGGTAGGTGTTGGGGTGCTGGTTTGGGTTGGGGTGCGGCCCCATCATTGTTTCTTTTCTTTGGGGATTTCTCATCCCCATGTTCCTCGTCTCTTTTTTCAGTTTTTTGGTAATAAAGTTTTTCATTCATTAAAAAAATTTTGTCCACATCCTCTGGTGAAGTCACCGTTCTTGGAGGAGAAGAAAATGGGTATCTTTGTTGATGAAATTTGGGTGGTTTGGGATCTGAGAAAGGTTTTGGTGGAGGATTCTTGATTGGGATTCATTCTATCTCAACTAAAGAATAAATGAGAGGGGGTGGAGAAGGGCGGGTTATCACTAGGGCCAATAGGCCAATGAATGTGAGTCTGTTCCAAGGTTTTCTTGAGCAGATTGGAAGGGGAAGAAGTGTACCGGATCGTGGGTCATTTGCTTGATTGATCTGCCATGAAGGAATTTTTATGGATTGATAAGAGGTCTTTTGAAGTTTTGATTGAATTTGATGAGAATCACAATGTGGTGTGATCCACAGACAGGAGTAAGTCGTTTTTGGCAGGGTCTCCTTTATTTCCTGGGTGTGTGATTTCCTGTTGGAGGTTGGAGAGGTGAAGAACTTTTCTTTGTTTCTTCAGTCTAAGGATGATGGTAGGAGAGTGACATTGTTGGTTGGGAAGGTGAATGCCTTCGGGCGATTCATTTGTATTTCAAAAATTTGGCATAATGGGAAGGAATGGAGCATCTTGGTTCTGAAGAGCTCTAAAGGGGCTGGTTGGGAGGGGTATGTGGAGGCTCTGTGTAGATCTTTCGATGGGTCTCCTAATCCTATTCCTTCTTTGATTTCACCTTGTGTCAGTGTGCTTTTTTGGCAATTCACTCGGTGAGGCAGCCAGAAGGGAGAGATCCCTCGTGGAATAGTATCCTTGTGGTGGATTTGATCCATCAGCCTAGTGATCGTGGCTTTGTATCTTCTAGCCTAACGATCAGAGGAAGGTGGGTCTGTGGGAGTCAGTGGTCATCTGTGAGTAGTAGGCGGTTGGTGTGATGTGGGAGATGGTTGGCTAGTGAATTTGGGCTTTTCTCAGGAAGAAATTTGCGCCACCTTGGGTAGTGTTTGAACCTGACAAGGCTGTTTTCTTTTTGGAATCTTCGGTGGAAGCGGAGTGGGTTTAATAGTTCCCGGGTGTGAATATACTACGATATGAATTTTTCTTCAAAACTCTTTGGTTACGTTCAAGGGGTCTCCCATACCACCTTTGGACGATAGAGGTGTTAATGGCTATCAACATTTTTTTTTGTTTTGTTTTACGGGGGGGGGGGAGGGGTGTTAAGGCTGTGGACTAGAGGTCCTTGTCTTTGTCTAATTTGCGGTGGGCTCGTGTGGAGATTTCAATAGGGGATGTCCGTAAAAACCCTCAGCTAATTTCAATTATAGATCAAAATGCCTTCTTTCAGTAGCTGTCTTTATTAAGGAGTGATGTGGGATATTCAAGGAAGGAATCCTACAAAATAGATGATGGGAGATGACAAGAATCAAACCATAAAAATGAAATATTAGAAGTCTTGATTTAAATAAACAAAGAAATTTAATGTAATCAATTCCCTCTAAAGTGTCGTTCTTCCTTTGGTCGGCCTATTTGGATAAAATTCTCACCTTGAATCATCTTCAGAGTAAAGGTTAGAACTTGACAAATAGATGTGTTTTGTGTTGGAAGGAGGAGTCGGTCGATCATCTCCTTATCCATTGCGATATGGCTACTATGGTTTGGGGCTTCTTTCTCTCACATCTTAAGATTTCTTGGTTTTTCCTAATCATTTTCATGAGTTGATTCCAGGTTGGTGGATCCATGACTAGGAGGGCTTGCCTTCTATCATTTGGACGCTGCTTCCGGGTGCCATCTATTGGGGCCTTTGGAAAGAAAGGAATGCGTGCATTTTTTATGATAGGGTGAAATCTAAGGAGAAGTTAATTATGTCTTTTTATCGGGGTTTATTTGATTGGTGCTCTATTAGGGAGGAGTTTTCTGAAGGGGAGTGGTATTCTATCTGGTGTAAGGCTTTGCCTTAGCTCCTTTCAGGATTGGGGTGTGTTGTTTTGGTTTCTTGGTCTTTCATGCTTTGTATTGTTGCTATTTTGGTTTTTTTCTTCACCTTTGTTTGTTTCGTGCTCACTTTCTAGGTGACATGTTTTGTTTCTCGTTCTCTTCTCATTTTCAATAAAGTGCTCCTTATCATTCAAAAAAAAAAAAAAAAGGTTCCAAAAATATGAGATTTTAAATCCAAAAATTAAAGAAACTAAATAAGGGCTATTATGGGAAGAGTAACCGTAGGGAAATAAGAGGGAGAGATGAGGTGGAATAGAAATATGGTTGGAAAGTTTGAGCAGAGAATATCTTTGATCAAGTCAAAGATATGAGCCCACTAAAGCTGTTGTGTGAATCTTTATAAGATAGGAGAGAAATTAAATAAAAATGAAATAGAAAGAGAATAAAGAAAGGAAAGAAATGTGGAAGAAATATTTTTAGGTCAACCAAAAGGATGGAACCCACTAGAAGATCTCGTGAGATAGCCTACAAAATTGGAAAGAATCAATCATACAATTTTAGGAAATGAAGAGAATTTTGGAGCTGACACGAAACTAGGAAAGGAGGAGGGAAATAGGTTGCCGAGTTTGGAGATTCCAAAATTTGAAGCCTTAGGATTTAGGGATCCCTAGGAAGAGGCTGCCGCTTGGAATAGTTGGGAATATAGGATATTTCCCAAATAAAATAATCAAGGAAAAAGAAAGAAAGAATAGAAGTGGCTGGCTAATGTGGAGAAGTTTCCTAATTGGGTTTTAGGGTTTGGGAAAAATTTATAAGGAATCAATAGGAATAGGTAGGGTTTGATGGAGAAAAGCAAGAATAGTTTAAAGATTAAAAAAATATCGAGAAAGAATGGGAAAATATGATAAAATATGGTGTAGAAATTAGAGAGAACGAAAAAGATTGTAGCAAAGATTAAAGAAGAGGAATGGAAGGAGAAAGAAGAGAAGAAAGATGAAGAAAGATAAGATGGTGGGAGAAGAAAGAAGATGAAGAAAAACGTTAAACGAAGAAAGAAGAGAGAGAAGAGATTTGTCCCTTACCTAGGGAATCGTGCAAGGAAGAAGAAGACAAGCACCCACTTGTGGGAAACCAAAAACCCAATTCTTATTTCATCAAAAACTACCTCAATCATTACATGAGTGGGGTTTTATACCCTCTCAAAATTAATTACATCAAAGTTCCCAAAATGCCACTTAATTGTCTTGTACGACCAACACTAATAAACCCCATTTGTTTATTCTAAAAAAATAACAAAAAATCCCTAAAATACCCCTAAACACCCCTACTCAATAACTCACTACTCCAGTGGCTTTTAAAAACCATATTACATGATAAATGAAAAGAAAAAAACCCTAAAACAACCAACAACCATGGACACTTGTCCACTCTCTTCTTTCCTTGGTGGAGTCTTGGTTTAGGCTTCTAAAGAGGGTACCTTTTTTCCAAGTAGTGCTAGGCTACTACATCTAGGAGTTTCTTGTGGGGATGCGATGGCGCCTGTGGTGTTGTTGGCTCAGGGCTTTGCAAAGGTTGGAAATCACATGCTTGGTTAGGCAAGTGGGACTATCGGTGTGGTTCAGTTTGGTACGGTAGTTGAGGCAAGAGATTCAATTTTTGAAAGGCCTAGCTCGGTGTGACAGAGACAGGGTGTTCCTCCCCCTGACTAATGTGGGAAATTGGTGCAAGAGGTGACGAATGATGTCTCATTTTTTACTACCCCTATTTGGCTATTGCAGTTCCAGGTGAGGGAGGGAGGGGAGGGGGCTTTTTGTCATTTCTTGGGAGGAGTGTTGGCACGGGATTAGTGGTGATGGGACCATGACGTGTTTTGATTACCTTGTTCAAGGAGACAAGGAGGTGGGTGATGGGTGGCTTGCTACCAACTTTCCTTTCGTGGCCGATCGAAGGAGATGGGTTATTAATAACTTATTGGACAAGCATGTTTGTCCCAAGCCTTTGTCGAGCCTCGACACATGGCAATTGGAGGACTACGAAAATCAAAATGTGATGTAGGATATCCCTTTTAAAAGGATCCCACAACAATTAGGGATAAAGTACAAATGCCATATAAAAATCAAGAGAACCAGAAGAAATATGAAATCAAGAACCAAAAAAATAGTGAGAAAGAAGACAAAGGAAACAATAAAATAAAATTAAAAGAAAGTAGAAATTAAAGAAAAAACTCAAGAAACTAAGAAATAAAGAAACATAAAAGAGAAGAGATTAGAGAAGAGAGGAAAAAAAGAAAGAATAAAAAGATGAAGAATTCATCTGAATGTGAGAGTTATAGAGATATAGCCAAACCGTGGGCTTCAAAACAACTTTAATTCATAATTTTTCTTCAACTAGTCATACAAGAGGTCTTTATGACCTATTTATAATAAAAAATGAAATTTGACCAAAACACCCCTCCCTTGTACAATTCGCCCAAAAAAACCTAAAAAAAATCTAAAAAATATAAAAACACTCTTATACTTTTTCTAAACTAATTCCAACTCCCTACCAACCTTCTTACTTGACTCTAATGACCTTATTACATTAAATCCACCATTAAAATCCTCCTAAAACATAAAAAAACACTAAAAATAAAGCCTAAAAACTGTGGGAAGTAACTCTATCACTTGATTATCTTCAAAGACCTTGGTCTTGGCTTCTATAAAGGCTTGCACATCTCCATCCATTGAAGAACTGCCTCATCAAAATGCTTTTCCTTTCTGATGGGAACCAACTAGGGTGGTTCTAGGCTATTGTAATCCTTATAATTATGTGCTGAAAGGCATGTTTGACCCAATTCGTGTCGGACCAAGAGGCTTTTGGGTCCTTGTTCGAATTGGGCCCCAT
The DNA here is from genome assembly GCA_025762735.1 of Platanus orientalis. Lineage (NCBI taxonomy): Eukaryota > Viridiplantae > Streptophyta > Magnoliopsida > Proteales > Platanaceae > Platanus > Platanus orientalis. The sequence goes on from JAOXJP010074415.1 coordinate 7,363, forward strand.
TTAGTCAGGGCTTGTGGGTAGGCTTAATTTGTGTGCTTTGCGGCCTAAATCGTGAATGAGGGTTTGACCCATGAAATTAACAACGATTATGTTCTCAATAGGGATGAGGGTAGGGTGCTCTTGCATCAAAAGAAGGTTATGGTGACGTGAATCATGAAGACGCTGAAATCGCTACGAACTTCTTCCTTTTAGGGTGATATTAGGAGAAGCTTACCTAGGGATTCAATGCAGGCGTGTGGTTTGCATATCAGCCAATTTAGTGAGGTGCATTGTTCAGGTTCTAGGGAGGTGGGGGATTCCCATATGATGAAGTTGTCAGCGACATAGGAAACATTGGTTGTTGAGTTGGGTGATTCTTTAATTGGGTTTGAGTCTCTTTGCTCTCGGGTCTCCAACTTTGGAGATTTGGTTAATGGAATGGGGTCCAGTGGTAGGGAGGCTTACTTCTCCGTGGGGGTGTTGGAAGCGATTATACTAATGAATTAATTGACAAAGGGGGTGGTGTGGAGGCTAGTAGTGCGACTATAAATGACGCTGTGATGATGGGGGATGGTGATTCAAGGGCATTCTGCAATTTTTGGAGACCCTCTTGTCTCTCGGGCTCGCAGGGTTGGCGAAAGTAGTAGGAGCTCTAGCATAGCTCCTTCATGTTGTTCAAAGGCTAATGTTTCAGTTTGATGTGGTGGGGGGAGGAGACCAGGGATATTACGATGAGTGAGCTGGATTGACACTTTCCTAGGGGTTTAGTGGTGGTGGTGGCCGATCTTGTGGATCCCTCTCCTCATCTAGGTTAGTATCAATTATATTCTAATTTCCATTCCTCCTATATGCTTGAGGCTCTTGATCTTTGCAAGCCTTATTGGCAGTTGATTAAGGGTAAAAATTGCCTTCAGCCTGCTTCATTTTCTCTTCGTTATCCAAATGCTCTTGTATGGTATCTAGGATAGGGTTGTCAATGAGCCGAGCTTGAGCCTCTAGTCAAGCTTGTTTAGCTAAGTGAGCCTAAGCCGAGCCTAGAACAACTCGGCTTGTTAAAAGCTTAGCTCGTCTTATAGATAAAATATGGTTAAATTATATATTATTTATATTAATACAAGTATATATGGTACTATGCAATAATTTGAGTGGTTATCGATAATAAGATTTTGTTAAAAAAGTTGTATTAAATTTTCTTTTTAAAACAAAAAAGTTAGTGTATTATTTGTTTTTGTAAAAAAAATTATAAAAAAGATAAACTTGCTGTACTATTTTTTTCATTAAAGTTATTGTATAGTCTGCAATGACTGACAAGTGACGTCAAGCATTTATTACAACTTCTCTTAACCAAATGGATGACTTTAAAAAAAAAGTACGACATGAAGCTGAGTCGTGATGTGGTTTTGAATTGTATCTTTCTTTTTAGACTCTTACAATTTAGCACTTTTCTTTAACATTTTAAACATTATGTTCAACACATGTCAGCATGTGATAGTCCTGTTAATTTTGACGAGCCGAGCCTGGACCGGGCTTAGCCCTTAGGCTCATGACAAGCCTGAGCCTTGTCCTCATGTAATGAGCCTCGGCTTAGCTCAGCTCGTTGCCATCCCTAAAGGTATTCGAATGGCCATGTGTTTTTAATTTAGGATTAGGGGAATAGTGAATAAGAAATTCTTGAAGTTGAACCACTATCCTCTGATGCAGCATGCATGTAGGATAGTGAGTGTGTGCCTAGGAAATAGGAATAAAATTGATAAAGTAATAAAGAAAAATAAACAAGATTCCTACTCACAAGTTCACATGTTAATTCATATGTAATTAAGGAGTTAGAGATTACAAAATTACTAAATAATTAAAGACCACATTGTGATGTTTCTTTTATTGAGTTATTTTGGGGAAAGAGGAAAAAAATTAGGCTTAGGTCAAAATATTATAACTGAGAATTTTTCAAAGTGCCTAACTTAGACCAAGATTAAGGGAAACAACCTGGATTACCTTAGAGAAGGTATGAATAAATAAAAGTGAATCCATTAGCGTATTTCATCAATCATAATATTTTAGGGATGGTAGTTTAGGGCAAGAAAAGGAAAACCCGGGTCCAGGCCTTATGCCAAATATGCCAAAAGTCTCTAAAATTTGAGAATTTGGAAAGAAAACCAGAAGAGAGAAATAATACATTGATTTCATTGATTATGACTTTTTTTCATTCCTTTAGCACGAATGCATGAAGAATCCCGCAAAAGATTGATTGAACTGAGCTATTTGAAAATTTTTGAAAAGTCATCCTCAAAATAAGGTGTGCTGCTAGACCCGACAAACCCAAACTTTGTTTTTTTGTTGAAGAAGTTTTTTTTTGAGATGGGACCCACCCTATATGGTCGTCCAGGGGTCTGTCACCCCTTGGAAAAATCAAATTAAAGAAACCTTTGTGGGTTGAATTTGAGAGGCATTTTCGTACAAGTGCTTTTTAGGTTCTATTCATGCTTGGTATGGAGTTCTTGATATGGAAAGTCTTCAAAAACTAAAACAGATGTGGATAGATGCTAGATGATGGATCGTGTAGGGGTCTAGGATACCCTGGATGACTCCAATCGAGCAAAACACCCCCTGTTAGAGTCTGGTGTTCCTTCTGCCAAGATGACCTGATTTCTGTACTTCACACCTGTGGCTATCAGACCCAGGTGATTTATCTTCTGATATATATTTTTTTTATACAAATGAATCATACCATGATGATTGCCTAGGGGTCTGGAATGACCTAGAGAAATCCAACTTGCTAAAGGTTTGGATGTGAGGGAGTAGTATATGATCTCCTCTAGATGCTCCACAGCTTTTTTTAATGCCCGATGATGATAAACCCCAATGGAAGTTCTTCAAAACTGAAATATTATGTGGTTTGATGCTTGATGTTTAGATTGTACATGAGTGTAGATCACCCCAAAAGTACCAAACCAAACTTTGCTTCGATGATTAGGAACTGGTGGGGAATCTTCCGAGTCTGCCCAACAACCTACAGTCACGCCTGTCACTAATACAGTATGATGTGACTATCTCCAAACAGAAACTATGATCAATCTATTACCTCAAAAAGGGTCGTGTAGTTCTTGGAGATGTTCTGAAAGTGTAGGTTTGCTCAAACCCTTGGTGTTGAAAGAGTTGTGATGAATCTCCTATAAAAGGGTCAAAATTCTGCAGTAGTAAAATAAAAAAAAATTGGAAAAAATGAAGAAGAAAGAGATGGAGAAGACCTTTATCATAAGGGGAGGGAGTGACCTCCACCACCAGCGTTAAACTAGGTGAGGGCGTAGACCCATTCCAGGGTTTTGATGGTCTTCAACCTGCAACCATAAGCAAGAGGAAGAAGAAGCCATGAATAGCCAAAACCATGAGAAATTTTTTCAAATCTTATTATATAACCTTCTTTGACTGGTCGTGGGCTCTATAAATAGAGTCCAACGGCCAGGGCTTTGTTACAAAATAGAAGTTAGACCAAAATAGCCCTCTCTTATTCTCTCATGACAAAAATAACCTTAAACTAATAATAATAACAAAAATACCCTTAAATAACACCTAAGGACTAAAATACCCTCACCAATATGTGTCCCCCTCCAACAAGAGACATAACGACATAAAAAAAATATAAAAGAATAACTAAAGTAGCTATGAATATGATCCAATCATCATCCCGGTCATGATGTCCTCATCATCTTCGTTGTTAAAGAAGCTGTGGGAGTGGAATGTAAGGAAAGGGGGGGGGGGGGAGGGGCAGCAGTTGGTGGAGAGTATGGTATTTCGGGCAGGGATGTCTACTTGGGTTAGATGATTTGGAGGATGTGGGTGGTTTGTTGAGGGGGGCTATGTAAGGGATGAGGAGGTTATTTTGGAGTGTGTTGTTAACAAAATGGAGGATTTCAGTAAATTTGTTGGTTTCGAGGAGGAAACTAAGGCCTTATTCCAATGAATTGAGAAGGGGCGTCAGGTGGATAATGAGGGTGTTGTGATGCATATGGGTGATTGTAGGCACTTGAGGAATGAGCTGAAAAAGTTGGAAAGTGGGATTAATTACGACAAAAGGGCAAGGGGATTACTAGAGTGATTTTATGGAGTGCAAATTCTTGTCGTGGAATGTTAGGGAATTAGGGGGTAGAGATAAGCATATGTTGGTTCGTAACCGTGTGTTCATGAATAAACTGTTGTTTCTGTGTCTTCAGGAGACTATATTGGAGCATTTAGATTGTTATGTGGTGCGTGAGGTTTGGGGGGAAATGTAGTATGATTGGTGAATTCTTCCTTCTTGGGGAGCCTCGGGTGGTATTTTGGTGATATGGGACTCGTTATTCTTGGAGAAGTTGGAGTTCGAGTTGGGTGCGTATTCTGTATCCATTCGGTTTAAGATGATGGAGAGTGGGGTTGAGTTGGTATTTTCTGGAGTGTATGTGCCTAATCTCCTGGAGGATGTCAACTTATTTTTTAGGGAATTAGTAGTGCAAGACTGCCAATGGGTTGTTAATCCTGTAGGTAATGGGCTCACAGAGTTCCTAGTACAGTAACCAAACAAGTTGAGCACAATAGCTTCGAATAGGAAAGGAACTGTAGGTTGAACTCTGATATAAAACTGCTGGGTAGAAATTATATATCTCACAAGCTAAGGTGGTTGGAGTTAATTGTAATAAGGTCATTAGTGCCAAGGGGTTTTTGTGTTTTTTTAGTAGGGGGTATTTATGTAATAAGGCTGAAAGCCAAGGGAAAATTGGGAATTTTAGTGTAGGTCGACAGCTATGGGTTTTGTCCTTATTTGTGTCTTCTAAAAAGTCAACATGTGGGGCCCAACACATGCTGGTCGACAGCCCTTATTGGTGGTTTTAGAAGTCCTTTAGTTTTAGAGAGTAATTGTTTTAGATATTTTGGACTTTCTATTTTAAGTGTTTCTATTTTTTTGATCTAAAAAGCCTATTTAAAAGAGGCTTGGTTGACATAATGAATTAGCTTATGATGAATTATTGAAAAAATAGTGTTTGTTGGGCTTGGTTCCTTTATCCCCTCCCTCTTCTCTATCCCCTCTCCAAGATGTAGCCACAAGGCTCCCTAGTGTCATGCCCTGCGTGGGTGTGGGCTAAGCTGACTCGTCTACAAGCGGGCATAGCATGAGTGCCGCACGGTCTTAGAAGCTTGGAGAAGCTGAGTCTGTGACACTAGGGTCTATCCCTATCCTTCCCTCTTCTTGTTCTAAGTCTTCTTCATCATCTCTGTTTCTCCCATCTTCTTCTTCTACTTCTATATTCTTCTCCTAGTTACCTCTTCCTATCTCCCTCATAAATCTCTGCTATAATATCATCCATTCAAGAGTTGGTGATGACAGAATTCTGCAGAACAATAGGGCCATTATTGGAGTTCCTAGGCCATACCCATTGGTCAAATCTCAGACCCTATCAAAGAGGTATTTTGTCTCTTGTTTAATCAGGTTTTCTTTATCATCCTACTCCATTAATTCTGGGCATTCCTTTTAGTACTTATGCAAAATTATGTTTAGATCTTTATTCTTTAGTGCCCATACCTATATTTAAACAGAAAATTATGGGTTCACATTCTCTGAAAATCGTCCACCCTAGAACTCCCTTTCTTCTTCTTTCTCTTCAAGATTTTTCTCCCTTATGTGTCCCCCTTCCTTCCCCTCAAACTTCACTTCAATTCCCTTTTTGATTGAAGAGCTTCTTTACGTAACACTGCAGACCTATTCTTATAAATCTATATACCTAAACATATCAGCATAAGCTGAAATTTTTTATGGTGATTCATCAGAGAATCATCTAACACGCTGCAAAGTTGCAGATTTTCTGACATGTCTGCGGGGGAATTTTGTTAATTTCATAGTTCTGCCCTGAAATTCCAGAAACCCTAAAAGAGGTTTTCTCCCATATTCCTTTATTTTTTTTGTTGTCTAATTCTTCTCTAAATTCTTTAATTTTATGCTATCTTCAGTTTCATATTATTCTTCTGATCTTGATGTTATTCGGGTGTGATTAAAGTCAGTTCTTGGATATTTAAAGCTGTTATTGCTTCTGCACATTTAATTGGACCTACATAAACAAGATATATAAGCGACTAGACTGCCCTACATCAATTAGCATTGGTGCTTGTGATACCCTGCATCAGTTTGGTGCTTTCATTGAGATCTCTTGGTATATCCTACATCATTTTTTTTTCAATGTGAGTGTCAAATCATGGGCTTACGGATATTGAATGCCATTTTCGAATTTTCCATTGCATATATCTGTTGAATGGGTTCTACCTATAGCCTAGGCCAACATAATCAGATTATTTTAAACCATCTGATTTGTTGGACCCCCCCAAAAAAATTCATCTGATTTGTAGTTTTGTGGAGCTTTAATAGATTTTTTTTCCTTCAGTGTCTAAAGAAATTTTGTAAAATACTTGCTTGGGGTCATTCTATCACTTTTAATGCTGTGTATTCTCTTAGGTGGGACCTTTTAAATGTTAAGTCCTAAAAATGTCAGCCACATGCCTACATCTTCTTTCTCTCCCCTACTCTTTATGGATAAAAGTTTTTACAGCTTGCTGGGTCTGTGAACAGCGAACTGAGGCACTGACTCACTGACTGAAATTGTCAAATCAAGTAGTTCATGGTGCCCCAATGGTTTTGGAATGCCTGTTTAATGTTACCATGTTAGATTGCTGTTGATAAAAAAAGCATAGTTTCTCTGATTTTTAGGTGACTCTCTCTTTGTAGTTTTGTATTATTTGTGGTACTGTTCAAACTGAAATAGCTCTGGATGAAAAGCAGAATGGGAGTATGATAGGCTTCGGCTTATTACTACAATTGAGCCTACAGTTATCATTATGAACCCAACTCAGGCTTATACTTTTCCAATGATTTAGGTATTAATCAGTTCCTTTTCTCTTTTGTCTTTGATTGCTGAAATGTTATCTGTTATTATGCTTGATTTTCTTTGCTTATTATATTATTAGGTACATGTGGTGGTGAACAGGCAGGTGGGTGACACAGGAAGATGCCTTCATCACATCTCCAGCTTTGTCGGTACCCAAACAAAAGGTGCCTGTTTCAACAAACTCAAACACCTGCTTCAATTGCAGAGCCTGTTGCTGCAGAAGATAAAAGGTGCTGCGAAATGTCAAGCTGGACCCCAACCGGGTTTTGTTCTTGCAGCTTCTCCAAACCCCATGAGATCCATTAAAGGTGCTCCATAATCTATTGCAGTCCGCAAGAGAATGAAAAAAGATGAGAAGCAAAAAGTTGTGTCTAAAGAGGAAGCAGTGGCACTTAAAGAAAGGGAGGCTGCAAAGAAAAGAATGGAAGATAGGGAGAAACCCCTGCTTGGCCTTTACAGGTCGTATTGACTGCTGGGAACGGCAACTGGTCCACTCGGCACGTTTCAATGTAGGAGGGAGATCCTCAGCATATTTGTCCATACTTGCTCTCGTTGTCAATTCAGATACGTTGGTGTACAAACTCTAAGCTGTTGGAATGGTCATTGTGTGGCAGAGACCATAAAATATTCCATTTGCATTGTAAAGGTTTGTTCCAATCCTCCGAAACAAAAAAAAAAAAAAAAAGATTCTAAATTGTAATGATTGAACTCAGATGGATCAATTTTGATCGTGATTTGCATCAGGACTGGAGTCACTGGAGAGCTGGAAGCTGCAGTCTTTGCCTGTGCGATGGTGTACACGTTCAGGGTCAAACTGTAGTGAGTCCTACCTTCTAAACTGTCATTAGTCTTATCTATATCCTATTTTTGTCACATATATAACGTTCTATAGGGCCCAATGAAGGGCTCCATAACTAACCACGTTTCTTTATTTTCAGTAGATTGGG
>JAOXJP010074426.1:0-15192 GCA_025762735.1 Platanus orientalis
TCACTAAGAAACATCCCAGAACAAACGAGATCTTATTCTGACTTCTAATAAGAAAGTTATAGCGAAAAGGAAAATTACTAAAAATAACAAAAACGTTGATTTGAGGACCTTAACGAAGGAATTTATGCGAAAAGTGGCGGTGCTCACGGCGAAGCAGTGAGTTGTGATCCTCCCGAAATTTCACTTAAGCTCACCAAATTTCACACAATTCCGTTCTCGGGGCTCATGATTTCTACTAGAGCTTTTTGCCCTTCTTGTGTGTAACTCACAAAGGTGCTTGTGGTGTTTGTTCTACATCAGAAATTAATTGGCTTTGTATTTTCTGTGGCAGCGGGTTGTCAATATTTAGTGAGATCACTTAACAGAAATCCTTATATGTCTTCAATATTTATTCAACAACCATGTTTGATTGACTGTTTTTTTTAATGTACTTAATAAGTTCAAAATGATTGATACCATTGGGAAAAGATATGTAGAATTGTTTTCCCTTTTTGACTTGTTCTTACTGATTCGCTTGATTCTGTATTTCAATTAGTGTATAATCTCTTACCTTTCCCAAAAAGAAAATATGTATTTTAATTAACTTGATAATTGTTGTAAACATATGTTTGATTAAGTATCTTGCAACTGTGTCTGTTGGGTGCAGGATGCAGACATCAAGACTGCAATTGAAGATTCTGGGTTTGATGCTGAACTGCTACCAGATTCCAATACGTTTGGAACAAAATCACAAAAGACCTTGTCAGGACAGTTCAGGATTGGAGGTATGACGTGTGCAGCTTGTGTAAACTCCATTGAGAGTATTTTGGGAAAGCTCCCTGGAGTCAAACGAGCTGTTGTTGCATTGGCTACTTCATTAGGGGAAGTTGAGTATGATCCTGCTGTCATTAGCAAGGATGATATAGTTAATGCAATAGAAGATGCTGGTTTTGAAGCTGCACTTGTACAGAGCAATGTGCAGGATAAGATCTTATTAGGGGTTGCTGGGCTGTCTAGTGAGATGGATTTACATCTTTTAGATGGCATAGTCAGGAACTTGAAAGGGGTGAGGCAATTTATATTCAACAAGGCTCTGGCAGAACTGGAAGTTCTCTTTGATCCTGAAGTCATAGGTTCCAGGTCCATAGTTGATGGGATTGAAGGAGGAAGCAATGGAAAATTTAATGTAAATGTCCGAAACCCTTATACAAGAATGAGTTCTAATCACATAGAAGAATCCTCAAACATGTTCAGGCTTTTCACCTCCAGTCTGTTTCTCAGTGTGAGTATAATCCCAAGTGGTTCTGACAAACCATGCTTGCTATTGAGCTTCTGCTGCATAGATATTTTTCTTGTTGCATGTATCATTCTTGTTTTCACTTGAAACATGCTTATCGAGACTTTGTTTCGAAATTCATATAATCATAGTTTCTTCTTTTTCTTTCTTTCCTTCTTTCTTTCTGTTGTTCTTTTGGATTGGGTGTTGATACTCAATAACATGGCTACAGATCCCTGTCGTCCTCATATGGGTAGTTTGTCCCCACATCCCTCTTGTGTATGCTCTACTACTATGGCGATGTGGACCCTTCTTAATCGGTGATTGGTTGAAATGGGCATTGGTGAGTCTTGTTCAATTTGTTGTAGGCAAACGCTTCTACATAGCAGCTGGCAGAGCACTGCGGAATGGATCAACAAACATGGATGTTTTAGTTGTTCTGGGAACTTCAGCCTCATACTTCTACTCTGTCTATGCACTTTTATATGGTGCCTTCACTGGGTTCTGGTCTCCAACATATTTCGAGACAAGTGCCATGCTAATAACATTTGTGCTGCTGGGAAAGTATTTGGAAATTCTTGCCAAGGGAAAGACATCAGATGCTATCAAGAAGTTGATTGAACTTGCACCAGCAACAGCTGTGTTGCTTGTCAAAGATTCAGGTACGCTTCTGTCTGTAATACAATCTGCCATTAAGTTTTTTGGGAACAATATTTCTATTTCTGATAAGTAAATTCCTAAATTGTTTTTTGCTGTGGCACAATCCACTCCCCCCTTTTACCCAGTCCCATGAGGATCCCCACTTAATGGGTGGCTTTATTTATGTTGGGTTCCAGGAGGAAAGTGTGTTCAAGAAAGGGAGATCGATGCTTTCCTTATTCAGCCTGGTGACACATTGAAAGTTGTTCCTGGTTCCAAGGTTCCTGTTGATGGTATGGTTGTGTGGGGTTCAAGTTATGTTGATGAGAGTATGGTAACTGGTGAATCTGAACCTATTATGAAGGAGGTCAACTCTTTGGTTATAGGAGGCACCATGAATTTTCATGGTGCTCTTCATATACAAGCCACTAATGTGGGGTCTAACACCGTTTTGAGTCAGATAATATGTCTGGTTGAGACGTCACAGATGTCCAAAGCTCCCATTCAGAAGTTTGCTGATTTTGTAAGTATATGTGTAGTCTTCTTTTTCAAAATGTTAACTTTTGGGCTTCAAATTCATATATGATTCAAACCTTTAAGATAATAAATTAAAATCTGATTTAAGTCCAAAAAGATTGAGAAATAGGTTCTCTAATAAATTTAATGATTTGAATAAGAAAAATAGGCCAGAAAATAAATCAATTATAGTAATGATCTAATCCTTGGTTTGTCTAAGAATGCTTTTTTATTCATATTTTCTAGTTTGGAGCTTTAGTGGTGTGGCTTCTTTAAATGTCTGGTACCCTATGTGGATGAGGACCATAGACCCTGTCCTTATCCCAGTTATCCTTCTAACTTTCAGGTTGCTAGCATTTTTGTCCCTACAGTTGTTACCTTGGCATTGCTGACATTGCTGGGTTGGTGAGTTTTCAATGGCCTATTGTGTGGTAGTTAACATATACACCATTTAGTTTGAATGTCAGTAATGTTTTTCATGTAATCCTGCTGTAGGTATATTTGTGGAGCATTAGGAGTGTACCCAGAAGAATGGCTACCTGAAAACAGCAATTATTTTGTTTTTGCCCTCATGTTTTCGATATCTGTTGTGGTAATTGCATGCCCTTGTGCACTTGGCTTGGCAACACCAACTGCTGTTATGGTTGCAACGGGTGTTGGTGCTAATAATGGTATCCTTGTAAAAGGAGGAGATGCTCTGGAGAGGGCTCAGAAGGTCCAGTATGTGGTATTTGACAAAACAGGTACCCTTACACAGGGGAGACCCACAGTTATGACAGTGAAAACTTTCACGGGAATGGATCGTGGAAACTTTCTCACTTTAGTTGCTTCTGCAGAGGTGAGTTCAGTTATCTGTATTGTTTTCAAGATTGTTTATTTTGGTTTTACTTGTTTGATATTGCTATAAACAATTAAAAGTAAAAATATCACTATGAAAAATCAACAATACCTTCATTTTTCATGGTTTAGGCCAGCAGTGAACACCCACTGGCAAGAGCAATAGTGGAGTATGCTCACCATTTCCATTTCTTCAATGACCCATCTGCTGCCAAGGATGCCCAAAACCACAGCAAAGAGTCTAAATTCTCTGGATGGCTTCATGATGTCTTGGGCTTTTCTGCTTTCCCCGGGAGAGGTGTGCAGTGTTTTATACACGGGAAAAAGGTTTTGGTAAGCTTTTGACCTAGTGACACACACACAGAGGCTGGTTTTTTTTTTTTTTTTTTCTTATTAGAGACTGTATCCTTAACAGGTCGGTAACCGGAGGCTGTTGATTGAAAGTGGGGTTACTATACAGGATGAAGCTGAAAACATCCTGGTGGGGTTAGAAGAAAGTGCAAAAACTGGGATACTTGTGTCATATAATGACACTCTCATCGGTGTTTTGGGACTAGCAGATCCTCTAAAGAGAGAAGCTGCTGTTGTTGTAGAAAGCCTGAAGAACATGGGTATCAGACCAGTCATGGTAACGGGGGATAATTGGAGAACAGCACAGGCTGTAGCTAAGGAGGTTTGTTTTCTATCTGTTTATTTGTCTGTAAAACCTAAAGTCCGTAAGGTTTGCTAAGCTAGTGCTTGATGAATCTGGGGTTTCTTTTGTTTTCTGAAGTGGTGTTTTTCTGCAGTGTACCCACTCAAATGGGTGGCATAATTGAAAAAAATACTTTCTCTGAGAACACCATTGCACCCCAAAACACACTAAAGTCTGTGTGTGTGTGTGCGCGTGTGTGTGTGCGCAACACTGGGTTGTGAACCAGTATGGAAGTACTTGTTGTAAATCATTGTATTTCTTCTGTAATTATAACTTTGCTGCATAGAGATAAGGTGAACATAAACAGCATTCATGGCTTGCAGGTTGGCATTCAAGATGTGAGAGCAGGAGTAATGCCAGCTGGAAAAGTCGATGCTATACATTCATTTCAGAAAGATGGAAGCATAGTTGCAATGGTGGGTGATGGAATCAACGATTCACCTGCTCTTGCGGCCGCAGATGTGGGGATAGCAATAGGGGCAGGGACTGATATTGCCATAGAAGCCGCTGATTATGTGTTGATGAGGAACAGTTTGGAAGATGTCATTACAGCCATTGATCTCTCAAGAAAGACCTTCTCCCGTATCCGATGGAATTATGTGTTTGCCATGGCATACAATGTGATTGCCATCCCCATCGCAGCAGGAGTCTTCTTCCCCTTAATAAGGTTCAGATTACCGCCGTGGGTAGCTGGCACATGCATGGCCCTCTCATCTGTAAGTGTTGTATGCTCGTCTTTGCTTTTGAGAAGATACAAAAGACCCAGACTCACCAATTTACTTGGGCTAACGGTTGAGTAATAAACTAATAATAGTAGTGCCAACTTTGTAAGAGGGAGAAAAAAAGAACAGGGGTGGAATGGATGTCTAGTTGTATTCCATATCCCAAATTTATCTATCATTTCCTTACACGTTCCAGTACATTGGGGGTGAAATTACACCAACATGCCATGTAACATCCAACATGTTGTATCTATTCCAATTATTTTTATTGATTGAAAGAAAGAATCATGAGTGTCTTTCCGGATTGCTCCTCGATTATCCTTGTTTACTGTTATATTTATGGTTTTTCAGACAATGCTAATGAGCCATTTATGAGTAATGCAGTTGGAAGTATTGACAGACCATAGTTTAAAAGGTTTCATTTTAAAGAAGTACTAATGATGAGCTTTCAATTGCCAAACATATATGTATTTGAGTTCAGCAATTTCGGTAGGGATGGTTGGGCATTTGGATCTTTCTTTCTTTCTAAGCGGGTTTTCATCCGATCTGAAAAATTGTTGGCTGAGATGTGGTCCATGCGAAGAGATGAGTTTGATCGAAAGCAGACCCGCGTGGCCATTTTAGGAAGTATGAGGACGTGACACCATGACTTGATGATTCCTCTTCTTGCTTATACACAGAATGGACGAGAGAAATCAAGACTTCCCTCGGATTCGGATTTTCCAAGCTGCAATGGCATTAAGACACGCTCTCATAAGGTTTGGGCCAGTTTGGTCGGCCATAGCTAAGCCCAAAGGACCCAGCCCAGTATTTTTGTAAGTAAGGATTATATGGAACCATGATAATAAATAAATAAAGGGGGGTGTACACATTTAAGTCAGGATACTATATAGAAATAAATGAGGAGACATGCTAGGAAAATAATCAAGAAGTTAGACTAGGGGAAGATGACAATTATTATAACAATAACAATATTATTATTGATTATACTAGTATTAATAATAACAACAATAATGATAGTAATAGTATTGAGATTATTAACAATACTAAAATAAATATTTAGAACATAGATGACAATGATTCAAAAAAAAAAAAAAAGGATAAAAATAATAGTAATCTAAATTTCCCATGGAAAATATATGGCAATTAAACATTCTACCAAAAATAAGTCACTTCATAGAAAGCTTGCAATAATGCTATCCTAACAAGAGATAATTTTATAAAATGGAAAATTGACATTGAACCAATTTGCCTACATCATGAGCATGATGAGTCAATCTTGCATTGTTTAGTTACTTGCCTAATAATTGGAAAAGTTTAATATGCTTCATCCTTAAATGATTTTTCTCATATGGATTAAATAAGAAAGACAAAAGATGGTTATGTGAAAGTATTATTATATACTGTGGCATATTTGGAAACATAGGAATGTGCTTATTTTTTAGGGGGAAAAAAAACTGGAATTTGGACTTAATCATGTCTAGTACTTGCAAAATGACAAGGAACCTAGAGATTTTGAGCCAGGAATAGGAAAAGGAAAAGAATGAGACAAGATACTCACAACCTCCAACTAGAGATAAGATAAAGTTAAACTTTGATGGTGCTCTCTACCATGAAGCTCCGAGCTAGCATGGGGATTGTTCTATGTAATGAAAAAGGGGAATATCTCACAAGCAGATCCAAGTCTAGACCTTTGTGTTCACCTCTACAGGCAGAATGTGAGGCAGCTTTACTTGGATTACATACTGCAATGGCCATGAAATTCAAGAAACTCATGATAGGAGACTCAAAGATTGTGATTCAAGCTTTATAAAATGAGTTAAGAGGATTGTCTAGTAGAGATCTGAATATGCGTAGAAGACTGCATGGCTTTATCTCAATCTTTTGAATTTATTGATTTCAAGCATGTTGGTAGGAGTAGGAATAACTTAGCACATGTGGTGGCTAAGAAGGAGCTAGATAATAACTGTGTCTCAAACCTTCCTGTGGAGGACCAGGAGATAGTAGATAGGGAGAGACATGGATGTATTTCTTCTTAATCTATCTAATTAATTCTTCTTACACCTAAAAAAGAAAAAATCATCATGGACTATTTAGCTGCTTAGGCTGAACTCACCCCTAAGCTCACTTCTTCGGTTTTTATAGTAAGCCAAGTTTGGTGTGAGTGACTTGAGCTGAGTTCGAGTATGGATCGAACATGGGTTTGGATTTTATTCATGCTGAGCTCAAGCACCCAACTTGCAGCCCTAGGCAAGTAGGGCTGGGAGGTCTAACCTTGTCCAATGGGGTTGACCCTTGTGACACTAGATAGTTTTAAGAACTCAATGCAAATTAAATGATTTCATGTAGCATCATGACTGGCCAGTTTGACTGGTTGTCATATGATACATCTCACTTGCATCAACTAAGCAGTTTTTTGAAGCTTATTCCTGGCTCAACTGGTGTGACCCACCTGGCCCAAGGAAAGGTAGTTATTTTTTGAGTGATGCGAATTCAGTTCAGTCGCGAATGGAGTAGTAGTCACGAAACACAAGTATTTGTTAAGTACCTCGACCATTCCACCTCAAAAGACCGATCTGTCAAGAGGAAGAGGGTCTAATTACTTAACCCAAGTACACAATAAACCACCACACTCTACAACCGACATCCATGGCAGCTTACTCTATGGCAGCACTCACTCTGACCTCACAACTAGGTAGCCCTTTCAACTTTGTGATGGCTCTCACTCTGATTCAAGTAGCCATTTTTTTCTCTCACTTTGATTTAGGTAGCCCTTTTCACACCGTAGTGGCTCTCACTCTAGTCCAGGTTTCCCTCTCCATAGGTCGCCCCATCCATGACTCGAACTTGAGACGTGGTGCTTAGCTCTAATACCAATGTTAAGTACCTCAACCATTCCACCTCAAAAGACTGATCTGTCAAGGAGAAGAGGGATGATCTAATTACTTAAGCTAGACACAACAATATATTGTGAATCCTTGAGTTAATCATAATTCATAGATTAGTCCAAAATTGATGGTCAAGTCACGGTTCAATAGCTAATCGCAAATGATAGGATCAATCGCGATTACCAAACGATAGTGAAATGTGAGTTCAGTCATGGTCTAATACAAGTCACAAAACAACGAATTTGGCCTTCTTCAATTTTTAATTGATTCAGCCGAGATAGAAACGGTGTCTTTATCACTTTTCTTGAAGATAGTCAAGGCCTCCCAATGATTGTGCAAGGGATTTAAGCCAAGCTAACTCTAGGATACAATCTCACTTGAGTAGAACCCTTGTCTCTCAATAGAGTCACTGCCTTTGGCAGAGATGAATAAACCTCGTTGTTACTTAAAGCTCATGATCGTTATTGTTGATAAGATTTCGGCCACATAAATTTTCAGTGAAGGTTTAACTAAAAGTTTTGCCTCAAGAGTTTGAGTTGTTTCTCACAAAAAAAGTCTCTAATCTTAAGAGGAAATTAGTCACCAAAGACTGTCACACCCCCGAACCTGGATTCAGATCTCATTAATATGTGCCCCGGATTCAGTGCGTCACATTCATGGACCACTCACGATCCATATTCCATAACATATGAAGCCATATACTCATAACATATAAGGTTACACATTCACATCAAATCATAGTATCATAATCCATTACATTCAATAATATGCGGAAGCGTGAAAACATATGTCCATGCCTTACCAAAGACATAAGCCCTCTCATTATTACACCATAATTCTTAATTCATTACCTTTGCCTTTAACTATAGCATAATTCAATTCATAACATATATCCATACCCATTCCATAACACATAATGTACAGCAAAAACATCAACCTATCTACTCATGTGTAAGGTGACTATGAACATAATATCCAATAAATTCTACCAACAATAGTTCCAACTTTAATACATTCGATCCAATGAATAAACATTATCACCTTCATCCGAATAAAAGTAATAAAGCCTAAAAAATGTAAAGTCCTCATCCCATCTAGCATGAATCACCTCCATGCACCATTAGCCCATCATGTATCATCAGAACCTATGTCAACTAGGGTGAGTTTGACAAACTCAATAAGTACAAATGTAAACCAAGTTCAAGTGATAAAAGACAAGACTTGCACATAGGCTTTTCTTTTGTAACATAAATATGGGTGGCAATATAAAGCTCAAACTATGGGAAACAATAGCATATAAGTCTATGGGTATAATTGGATAAGCAACATAACATAATCAATGTCATGGACAATAAAGGAGTACATGTCACAATGTAATGATAAAGTATAGTATCATTCATTTTCGGATTTAGTCAATATTTCACTTTTTCATACTTCTTTCAATAATTAGCTCACTTATCATTAGGATTTCGAATACAATCATATCACATGGTTCATTTAGGAATAGATTTGATCAAATATCTTATTCATTAGTTTATATCACTTATCATTAGATTTTAAAGATTTGATCATTATTCTCCATTGTAGTGACCCAATGGGAGGTCCCAGAATTGTGGTCAATAAGGTTCGATAGACTCAATATGAAGAAAGACATGTGTCAAGTCAATATCAATAACTTCCATTGTAGAAACTTAATGGTAGGTCCCAAAACGATATTCAAATGCTCAATGGTTCAATGTTCAATAAGGTTCTCCTCTGTTTTGACCCAAGGTTAGGTCCTTCCCTTGTTTAGACCTAAGGTTAAGTCATCGAATTCTGTTCAAAAGTTCAATAATTCAATAAAGCCCAAAGAGGGTTCAATAGTTCAAAGGTTCAATAACATTTTAAAGTTCAATAACAATTATAAATATCAAAGGATAACAATAGTTAATAAGGGTTCTCATGATATATGAAAGAAAGATTCATGGTTCAATGAGTTTCGATCATAATACTTTCACATTTTATATTCAATTGATCATATTTCATTCATATGGATCACATAGGATCATCACATCAAGTAGATTTCAAAAATTCATAGTTCTTACGATCTTTCATATCATGAGATCTTTGTCTTGTTTAAAGGAATTGATAATACCATTCATTGGTTTGTATTTCATAGTCCATATGTAGAAATTGAGATTTCAATCATACTTCATTTCAGTCAAAGACACTTTCTTAGGTTCAATTTCATGTTAATTCAAAGGGAATCGCAATTATTATGGCAATTCAATAAGGTTCACTTAAATCAATCATATCATATTCCATAATAAGAAATTTCATAGGGATTCTTATCAATTCGATCTAAGATCCATGTCAATTACATCTCTAACTTATGTATTTCAAAGGAAACATCATGGATCTATCAATAAAAGACAACATGAGATTAAAACATACATAGGTTCAATATTCATAGCAATTCATGTGAGAATTTCAATGGATAACATGAATTCTTCAAAGGAAACTTAACATAGATGATAATAATGGCATTCAACTCACATGAGAATCACTTACATGTTAGAATAAGTGTCCAGACAAAGCCATCATAGATACTTTTCATAGTATTTATTTGTTTGATAGTTTTAATTAAGTCCTTTATTCCATCATCACATGTGTATAATTTTATTTATGGGTAATTATTTGATCTCATGAGATGCGATAGGTGGTCCTCAGGTAACAAAGTAGGGTGTCAAACACATGGGTTATGTGTGAAGAGATTTGATCATCTAGTTCTTGTAGACTTAAAACCTTATAACTATGGGTGATGCTGGGTACATCACTTAGAAGGTTGTTACATGTAGAATTTCCATATGATGGAGTGATGTAATCTTAATAACTAGAGTGAGACTCTAGACTTACATGTAGATGTATAATTCAAATGCATTAAGGGGGTCCATAATTAACACATTTAGAAAAACTTCATTGTCAGAGTAAATGATGTTCATAACTTACAAACTAGTCCTTTGACCTGAGGGATTTGTGATTCTCTAAGTTATTCAAGTTGATTATTTTGAGCTACCAACCAGTGATGTCTAATCGGTGGCTATATCATGGGTAGTTTGGATGTTTGACTTGATGTTTGAGAGAACACAAATGCCCAGCAAGGAATCCACTGTCTTTTTAATAGGGAGAAGTATTTAGTCTAGGATTAACATGAATTGATTAGACATGGATATCTGAATCTAGTGTTTTTGACAAAAATGTTTTTAAAATTATATATATATATATATATATATATATATATATATATATATATATATATATTAAAAAAGAATTTGTTGAAAAATGTTTTTAATATCTCATTAGTCCATTGACATCCTAGAAATAATGTACTAATGACTAAAAAGGTTTGACAATGACTAGTTTATTGTCATGAGGATCATTAAGGAATATTGTACAGTGAAATGATGTTTTTATGAAAAGGTTTGTGAAGAAGGGCCTTAATGTCATATTCTTATCATTGGGAGTTCAATTGAAATATGTCACAGGGATTATTACAATTAATGGTGTGTCTGGATGTAATTAATAAACAATCATATTCCTTATTACAATCTTTACTTAATTAAGGATGGTGGGCCCCATAAGCTTAAGGATAAGAATCTCACACCCCCTAGAGTTTATTTAACCTCTCATTAACCTTATAAGTAGGGTTACCCATGTTCAAATATGATCTTATAACAATTATGGAAGTGGGAGAGGTGTAGAGAACTCTGGAGCAAGTGTGGAGACTTTGGAGACTGGGTTAGATTGGATTCTTGTGACCGGTTGATTGATTGAGGGAACTCTAACCTTCCTTAATGTTTACATCTTAGAGATTCATATGGTGATCATGGGAAATCATAAAATGATATGTGTTTTTTTAATGAAAATCATAATTTTGTATGAAGATAATAATCCAACAAGTAGTCTTAGAGCCTCCCATATGAATCCTGAAATCTTATTATTGTTGGTGTTTTTTTTTTTTTTTTTTTTTTTTTATGGTACTCTTTAAATACTTGATAGAAACCATAGTTAGATGGATCCAAGTTTTGGAATCCAAGTAATAATGGTGATTTATCCAAAAATTTAAAGAGTGTAAATGCCCGAATCGAATCTAGGGCAATTTACATAAAATTATGGTTGTGGGCTCAATTTAAATTAGAATCATGCATAGTTTGTTTTGTTAACTTCATGTGAATGTGTAGTTATGTTTTTGTTAAAATAATATCATATTTTGTGGACTTCTAATTCAAAAAGACTTTTGAGAGCATGCATTACTTCCGAACTAAGGTATTAAGTTCCTTCCCTCGCTGCCTACCTATTCACTCATGCTACACCTTCCTTGAATCCTCAATCTCAATTCAACTGAAGCCTCTTAATTCATCAAAAGGTATGGAATTCCTGTTATGTTACCAATGGAGATTGTCATTCCCTCAATACGGCAGCAGACAATTATAGCCTGAGACCACTGTTTGCCTTACTACTCTTGCTTCTCTGGCTAAGACTTCTGGCTCTTACTTGGCTTGTTGTTCTGGTTGAACTAAATAACACTGTTACTTCATCAATCAATTACCTACCCACTGCTCCTACTAGCCAGTTATTGCTTGATCTCTAACTACCAGATTATTTACCTTCTCCTCTGAATAGTATTCTTAACTTGTTGCTCTGGTGGGACTACGGCTTGCCAACTACGCATTTTCCTCACCGCTTGCTGCTCCGACAGCCCTCTTCGAGTAACCTACGATGAATCTTCAGTAATAGTTCACAAGCCCTAAAAGAATCTTAGCTCACTCACCTAGGTAGGTGCTTGTCACTCCTCGATGGCTTTGATGCCCATCCAATGCCCTAGCAATAGGATCTCCGTCTGTCCAAAGGAGCATTACTCTTTCTTTACATAGAGGCAATTCTTCCTTAAAACCTTAAAAACGGTTCAAATGCAACTATGGGAGAAAGGCTAGGTTAACTTATATTGATTCAGTTGCCCATACTGAAGACGCTCCCATGTACGCTAATTATCTATAGGTCTAGCGTCAAATGCAAACCTTTCCTCGATTTATCAATGAGAGATTGATAATGGGTGGTCGATCTACTAAAGAAAGGGCAAGTATCTTGATTGGTTCGAATCCAATTCTTGAGATGGCTTTAGAAAGGCCTAAATTCTCCTCTTTTTCGATATGCTGCTCCGCTAGCAAAGCGAATGAACATCAATCTTCATATCAACATATGAATATCCTTCACCTGTTATCTCCTCATTTTACCTATATTGTTCAATGATGGTCCATTCCATTTCTATTATTGAATGGTCATGATTATCTCTTCTCCCTCTCTCTCTCCTCTCTATCTTTAATGGTTGTATTCCCTTCAAGTAGCCCGAGATGGTAGGCTGGTTTCTTATTTATGAATGTAATTTGTGAATAAGTGGTTTAGAATTCTTGTAAGACCTAAGAGAATTTAGATCAATGGAGTACAACACAAAGGAAAGGAAATGAATGAGAAACTAACCCTCCAGAGTCGTCTAGACAAAATCGGGAGAAGAAGTTGGAAGTTGGCTTGTTTTTATGGGGGATCAACTCTTATGTATTACAATTTATTTTTTACATGTTTTATTATTATTTTACATGCTTTTTGAGCACCTCCAAGAGGATGGGTTATGCTTACCTCAAAACCCTAAAAGAGAGTCCAAGTTGGAGAGGAAAGTGGAAGATAACCATTTAGAGTTTGTGTCCAAAAAGGAAGTAAACTCCTAGTCCAACTTGAAAACCTAGTTTGGGAGAGTTGAGGATAATGTGGAGCTCATAACTTTCATAGATATGTTTGTTATCAATTAGGAGACCAATTGGATTGAGTCAAAGTCCTAATTGAAAATGAATACACACTTTTGCAACTAAAAAGGATATTAATTGAAAATAATTTAAATTAATTATTAGATAATTTATTTTTAATTATTTTTGTTCAAAATAACTATTAAAATTTATAAAATAAATAATAAAAAAATTCAGGTAAAAAAGGACCAAAATGCCCATTACAGCACTTTTTTGAACAAGTGGCAAGTTGGCTACTTGCGCACACCATACATGTAGCACGTGCGCAAGGAAACCGCATGCCCGCTTGCTGTGCCGCATCGTGTGCACGCACACCTCCTACCTCGCCTCCTTTCATACAGATGCCGCGTGGGGTGCTGCGTTGTGCGCACGCCCACCTAACATGCTGCGTCACGCGCCCCATGCATGCTGCTGTGCTTGCTGCCCCATGTGCCCGAGCCTCATGTCGTGTCCTACCAGTCATGCTATGCTGTGCCCGTGTCATGCCGCGCCCTGCCCACCATGCCATGTTATGCCCATGTCATGCTGCACCTTGCGCCTGTCATGCCATGTCTGTCAGGCCATGCCACACAAGGCAACATGGCCAGTGCCAACCTTGAGCCAGCCAACACCTTGGCCTTTAGCCAAGTGTTTGTTTAAATTACTAAACTAACCCAATTGACTAGTTTGACCAGGGTTGACTATTTTAACCTAGGGTTAATCAGTTTAACCTAAGGTTGACCAGGGTTGACCAGTTTGACCTACGGTTGACTAGGTTTAACTAGTTTGACTATATTTGACATAGGGTTGACCAGTTTGACCATAATTAACTTGGTTGACTAGTTAGACTAGGTTGACCAATTTGACTAGGTTGGACCTAAAGTTGACCAATTTGACTGGGTTGACTAGAAGTTGACTAGTTTGACCAGATTTGAGTAGACCAAATTAATGAAAAGTCAATGCTTAAACTATACCTTAATAAGCTTAATAGTTAAGCTAATTTGACCCACAATAATGTATTGTGAAAAGACTACTATGTCCATGAGATGCACTATGGTCTACAGTTTGATGGGGGACATTAAAAGCAGTGGAAGCTAAAATTTAACATCCTTTGAAGTTGCAAATTAGTATCCATGTAATAGATGTGCAATGTGATTGTTTAGATTTAATATGCAATATGATTGTTTAAATTTCATGTACAATGTGATTGTTTGAATGGATTATTAATTCAAGGAATACTAATGTTAACTAAATAAGACTAGAAGAATTGATGGATAGAAAAAAATCAGAAATAAAAAATATGGGAATGTAATTAATTGTGTTTTACCAGAGAATTGATGGATAGTAACTATCCACCTAATCACAATTTATTCCCATAGGAAGATGTTGTGTTTAGCAGGATTAGGTGTCCCGACAAAACTATCATAAATACTTTTTATAGTATTTATTTGTTTGATAATTTTAATTAAGTCTTTTCTTCCATCATCACATGTATATAGTTTTATTTATAGGTAATTGTTTGAGCTCATGAGATGAGATAGGTGGTCCTTAGGTAACATAGTAGGATGTCAAACACATGGGTTATGTGTGAAGAGATTTGATCATCTAGTTCTTGCAAACCTGAAACTTTACAACTATGAGTGATGCTAGGCACATCACTTAGAAGATTGTTACATGTAGAGTTGTCATATGAGGGAGTGATGTAATTTTAATCACTAGAGTGAGACTCTAGACTAACATGTAGTTGCATAATTCAAATGCATTAAGGAGATCTATAATGAACACATTTAGTAAAACTTCATTGTCAGAGTAAATGATGTTCATA
>JAOXJP010074437.1:0-15192 GCA_025762735.1 Platanus orientalis
CTCTCTTACACTATCAAAAATCCCAAATGCCTCTCTCTCTCTCTCTCTCTCTCTCTCTCTCTCTCTCTCTCTCTCTCTCTTATAGCTTAAGATAAAAAATATTTAATTTGAGGTGTTATCTAATTGGAGAGAAATCTTATTTCACCCATGCACACATGCAAAATGTATTTCTTCCTTCAATTTTTTTAATTTATTTTAGTTATTTGGATTCTTCCTTTTGGCAACATAATGGTATTCATAATTTCAAATTAGTTCAATGTTTTAATTTTAATTTTCATTATTTCTATAATATATTCATGGTATATTGATTTTTTTTTTTCATACCTTAAAATATATTTCTTTTTGCTAAACTTAAGTTTGAGAAATACATGCTCATTTGCATTCGGTTTTCCTTTTCTTAGTTGTTTATTATTATCTTAATTCATCTCTCTTCATGAATTTTTTTTATATTTAATTCTATTATATCTCCTTTAAAGAAGATGTAGTCCAATCCTCTTTGTTGGCTACCAATTGTTTTTCTTACACGGTCAATAAGACCAAATTGAATGATTGTTACATCTACTACATCCATCCAGAATCAAACTCCATTGAGACCATATGCCACTTGTTAAAGCCCAATCTCATTTCTTATGCCACCTCTTCTACCCATACTATTTCTTTACACATAACCCAACCCAAAATGTCATTGGTGTTTCTAAGGAGGAATGTCAATCTTTTGTTAATATGTATATCAATTGCCAACAATCAATCCCATTAGTTTAGCATTAAACAAGGGTAAGGACTGGTCTCTCAACATGGCATCATTGACCCATTGTGTGAGCATCTGATATACATGGGTCTCTTAAAATGGATTCACTCATGTTGCAATCTGTGCGTATAAGCATTCGTGTGGCTCGTCAATGGCATAGATAACCTCTATATTTTGGAAGGACTGAAACTCTCTGTCTTGAAGTCAGCACTGTTGTGGCTGCACCCACACATCAGAATTGAGTCAATTTTGAATGGTCCTAGCCCCCTTAAGTGTCCCGGACTTGGATGTCATAGGGGCGATCAGATTGTTATGGAAAACTTTCACTTTCTCTGTCACTGCAGTATAAGTTTTCCATATGATGGATGCCTTTGGTGGTTGTCACCTTCATCCATAGCTATTGAGATTTCCCATACATCCCCACTTCATTCCACATTCGGATAAAAGAGAATTTTTGGGAGCTAGTCAATTTACATTAAGTATTTGAAAAAAAAATGAAGTATATGGATGCATCAGGTTGGATGTGAACTCGATCATGATGCTTTTTAGCTTAACATAATCTTAATTGACTCAATTTGGTCTCAATTGGCCCTATGCTCATAAGAGTCTATGTTATATTGGACACAAGCCAACTCCTATTATTGGGATGTGTTATCTCCACAATCTTGGGATAACTTCCTCTGTGTTGCATAAAGTACATAAATGGATATGGGATGGAGAAGGTGTGATCTATTTTGTTCCAGATTGATGAGGCCATGCTTGATGTTTTGAGCTCTTAATAAACCCATGCATGAAAATATTCTTATATTATGATGACTTCAACATTGTATGTTCATTGACCATTCATTATCATGTGTCGTTCATTCATTAAGCTAGCTTCTTAAATTTTTATGTTTATTTATTTTGTGGAGATTCATTCTTGTTTAATGTTGAACATATGTTATATATTAAACAATTTGTCTTATTGCTTACAAGAAAAAATGGCTTAAGGTATGGTACACTCCCTTAAACTCATTTCTTTTTATTAATTATTATTTTTTTCTATTCCTTTATTACATAACATGAAAGTAAATGATTTTCTTTTGTTATTAGATAATATATTTTATGTACACAAATTCACACATTTGTACTAGTTAGTTTGGTCAATCACATTCCCAATGCATGACACCTCTTTCCAAAATAAGACACACAAAATACACACACCACACATAAAAATTAAATCCTAGTATTAAACCGATTTAAGTAGATAACCGCATATGCGGATGGATCGGGGTACCTACCACCTTCCTTGGTCCATAACCGAACCAGTTACCCAGAATCCTTGAGTCGACTAGTTTGAAATGGAGTCAGACATTTTAAAAGAATTTTAAAATAAAATTTTGTTTTCCAAAAATAGATGTCTAGTCACATCTTTAAAAAGATTGGTGGCGACTACAAACCATCATGGGTTAGGCCCATGATGAGTGAATATTTTTCTAAGAGGTCCACTTGTCGTGCAAAAACTGAGGCCCACAAGCACTCTTTCTATCTTTGGGTATCTGTTCTCCACCGTCTCTGGTGCTTTTCTCTAATTTGTCATCTTCCCAGGTACCCCATTTTTGCTTTGTAATTTAACCTTTATTACACTATAGCTTTATTCAGTCATCCTCTATTGTATATTTTTGTTAGTTAGTCTACTTTCCTTCTTTTTTTTACGCGTCTTTATTTTCTATCCCTCTTTCTTTTCTGTGTCTCTATGTTTTTTCTTCCTATTTTCCTTTCTCATAAATCTATATCCAATGGTGTTCGAGAACACCATTGATCGGATGGTCGACAAAACTGACGACCTGTCAGAGGTCCAACAGAACCCCAGGGAGTAGGATGTTGAGCCAGATTCATCTAATGCCCAGGAGCCGGCAGGGGAGATTCCTCCCAAGCAAGATTTCACCGCACCAGCTATTTTTCTGAGTTAGAGCTGTGAACCCTAACTCAGTATTATTCCACTTTTCTCATTCCCAAGGGAGTCACCCTTTTTGCCCCTAGGAACACTCAAGGCTTTGAGGCCCCTGTTGCTAGTGTAGCGTTGTATGAACAAGCCCTTATAGCAGATCTTAGGTTTTCGGTTTCTTAGTTTTTTAGGGAACTGCTATTTTGTCTTAGACTGGCACCTGGGCAACTGATGCTTAATACTTGACAAATAGTCATAGGATGCATAATCTTATGGGATTTAACATTCAAGGGGACAACCCACCTCACTCTCAACGAGTTCTTTCACTACTACTGCCCGAAGGAGCAGGAGCCAGGGTGGTTTTACTTTGCTAGCCGAGACCTAACTACGACCCTAGTGACCAGGCTCCCAAGCTCTAACAGTGAGTGAAGGAGTCGATATTTTTTCATTTCCAGTGAAGGTTAGGAGTATCCCCCGAGGGAAGTTCCCTTCATAAAGTTCAACCAGGCCTAGGTGTCGGCCATGAGCCTAGTAGGTGAGTCTTGATTTTTCATCTTTTTATTATAATTTCTTAAGTCTCCTTGTTTTCTCTATCATCTTATGAGTTTCTCCTTTTTTTGTCAGTTTTAGAAGTAGACGAGTTATCCCCTAAGGAGGAGGCTCATATCTAGGACGTCATGAACTACCAATCCCATGCCTTCCCCAATCTAGTTACACCTGAGAGACTCCATTAGTGTTGGTTCTGCCTAGACCTGGGTAACTCACCCTTCTTTTGTTTCTTTTCTGCCCTCTTTCTCCCTTCTCTTTTCCCTTCTTCTTTTTTTGAATAATTTCTAACCTCAGGTCAACTTTTTGTGTAGTAATGAAGACAAACAAAAACTTCTATCTCAAGCTTGGGAGGCCAGAGCAGCAGGCTAGTGGGTGGCTATGTCCTTGAGGAAGAGAAAGCGACATCTTATCCTCGGGGGGCCTTCTGAGGCTTAGGTCCCCGAGGTTGCCCCTAAGGCAACACTAACCTGAGCCACCCAACCAACACCTCCCCTGGCTCCTACTGCCAATATCCAAATCAAGGATTTAGACTTCTCTAGCCCCTACTACTGAGGGCGAAGTAATGGATTCCCATAAAGCCGCTCATACCATTGCCACTGAGGCCCCTGCCCTATTGTCAATGATCGTGGCAACTCCTTCTACCCGGGTGGCACCCTCTATTGATGTAGCTCGTTCCCGGGTGCCCTCTTCTTCAATCCTAGAAAAAGGTGAGTATTCAATGGGGCTGCATCTTAGCTGTCAATGCTGAGTCCTAGGGGGGACTATCTCTTGGGGGCCGTTCCCCTGAGGACCTTGAGTTCTTTAAGAAGACCATCACCGCTTCTGCCCTTCACCAAGACATGATGCATTACTTGGCCAAGGTAAAAAACCTCTTCTCTCTTTTTCTTTTTTTTGTATTTGTTTTGTTTCTATATTAACCTGACTCTTCTTTATATATATATCTTTCCAGATTGTGGCTCTGATGATGGCATCTATCTAGAGGTATAAGTTCAGCGAATAAGTCTAAACTGATGTCCTGAATCACCTTACTCATATCAAGAGCAAACATAAGGCCACCCGGGAGAATGCCAAGGTTAAGATCTGTGCCATCGAGGATAAAGTCAAATGGGCCGAGGGTTCCAACACTAGCATGGTCTCCCGAGTCATAGAGCATGAGGCTTATATTGAGGATCTGGTGGCAAGGTTATGGGCGGGAGAGGAACTCGGGGCAAAGAGGAGCTGCCATATTGCGGTTAAGGACTTGTTGTCCATAACCCTTGAGGCAATGGTGAATAAGAAGGTGGTTGAAGTTGTGGAGCTGGCCCACATCCAAGCTGAGGAGGAGAGGGATAGGGCTATTGAGGTAGCTCTTGAAGTGGCCACTGCCAAATACTTGGCCTCAAACGCCTTCCATGTCGTCAAGGCTCGGTGTTTCTTGGAGGGGTTTAGAAACTTTCAGGAGATAGTGGCCGAGGCTTACCCAAACTGAGACTTCTCCACCTTTATTCCTGATGAGGAGGAAGAAGAGGTCGAGGAGGAGCAGAAAGGGGGTGACAAAGGGCCAAAAGGGGAAGAAGCAATCGAGGGAACGGTTGAGGGATCTGGGGCTACTGTTCCGGGGGAGGCCACCTCGAGGGATGCCAACCTCCAAGTGTAATTGTATTTTTTATTTTCTTTCTCTTTTTTGTAAGTCTTTATCATATTAATGAAATTTCTTTTTTACCCCTGTCTTTATATTCCATATTCTAGTTGTGATTTATCTCCTTGAATTTTTCTAAGTATAGATGTGCATCGTAGTAATCATATTTACTCTCTAGTTTCCTGGGTGTAATAGGGTAGGTCATGATAGGGGCTCCTAAGAGTGTATGGATAATTACTAGATTTCTCTAAGTATGAGTGTGTCTCGGGACATATAAATTTTAACCGAGTAAGGGTGGACAATGAAATTTTTTTCTAAGTATGGGTATGCCTCCTAGTTAATATTTTAACAACGAATAGAGATAGGTGACGGGAACTGAATTTTTCTAAGTATAGGTGCATCTCGGGGTTAATACAACCTTAGCTAACTGGTGTTTTGCCCTTAAACACTCTTTTAGGAAAGAAAGAGAAGACCCATTTGGTCTCTCATGGGTCAAATGAATAAGGGTTTTTGGTGGCATTCATTTGGACTTAAGCCCTTCCCCCATATAGGGGCCTTTCTTTAACAATGCCGTCGAGTACTCTTAAATCCTCGTTTTAATTCTTATATGCGAGAGGGTGTAACTGTACTTACTTGGTATCGAGGGTCGATTATAGTTGTGATGTGCACGTCCTAATGTGCCTCGGGCCTCTGTTTACTAATTTGTGATACTTCTCTTTGCCTTATGCTTTCTCCCTCAAAGGATGGGTTAATCTCCTAACTCGGGGTTAATCTTGTGACATGGGGTCAACTTTATGACATAAGGATTAATCTTATAACTCGAGGGCTAGTCTTATAACCATGGCACGAGGGCCTAAAATGACAAGCCAATCTTGTATTTTAGGATCAATCTTGTGACCTGAGGGTTAATCTTATAACCGGAGCATGAGGCACGAGGACCTAGAAGGACGGGCCAGTCTTGTGACTTAAGGGTTAATCTTGGAACCTAGGTAAAAGGATTTGAAATTTTTTTTAGCTTTGTAAAGTAGGAACATTTCATTAGTTAAAGTCAAATCATTACATCAACTTCATTGATAATACTTTCTCAAATGTTTTACATTCCATGGTCATGTTAGGGCTCCCCCTGCATTGTCTTAAGGTGGTAAGTGTCAGGTCTATTGTAGCTTGTTACCCAGTAAGGTCCCTCTTAGTTTGGTCTCAGCTTTTCCTCTATCAGTTCTGGTGTCACCAAGCTCACCTTTTTACCACTAAATCCTTGACTGTAAATCTTCTCATCCTGACTTGTGAGTTGTAATACTTGGTCATTCTCTACTTATAGGTAGTTGCTCGAAGTGTGATCTCATCCTTTTTCTCTTCTAGTAAATTGAGATTGTTCCTGAGCCTCTCTTTGTTCTTTCCCAAGTCAAAGTTCCCTATTCTGTGTGTGGCCATTCCAATCTTGACCGGTGTCACAACCTTAGTTCCAAACACTAGTAGAAATGGCGTTTTCCTTATGGGAGTCCTTACCCTAGTGCGATATGCCCAAATGATGTTTGGCAGTTCCTCGGGCCAAAAGCCTTTGAAGTTATTGAGTATTTTCTTAATTATGCCTAAAAGCGTCCTGTTGGTGACCTCCACTTAGCCGTTGGCTTGGGGGTAAGCCAAAGAAGAGAAATGATTTTTTATCTTGAGTTCTGCATATAATTTCAGGTACTTGTTAGTGATGATAACTCTAGAAATCCCAAACTGGTAGACGATTGACTTCCAAGTGAAGCCACAGATGTTCTTCTTAGTGATTTTTGCTAGGGGTTCAACCTACACCCACTTGATGAAGTAGTCGATGGCCACTACCAAGAACCTCATCTGTCCTTTTCCTTGGGGAAGTGGCCCAACAATGTTGATTCTCCATTGGGCCAGGGTCCGATTATTGGGACTAACTCTTCTATGGGCTTTTTGGGGACACTAGCGAAACTCTAACACTTGTCACACTTTCGGGTGAGCAAACCTGTATCCCTTTACATGGAGGGCTAATATTATCCTACCCTAATGGCTTTGTAGGCCATGACCCTGCCCCCCGAGTGGTTCCCACATATATTTCCTCATGTAGTTCTCGAAGTACAAAGTCGGCCTCCTCTTCGGATAGGCATCTAAGTAGGGGGAGGGTTAAACTCCTCTTATAGAGGGTGTCACCGAGAAAGAGATACCGACTCGCCCTTATTTTCACTTTTCTCACCTCATCCTTATCCTTGGGTAACTCACTGTTCTTCAAATACTTTATGATCTGGTAACCCCATTTGGGCTCGAGGTTGGCCATGCTGACTTCCTTACCTTCTTCTACCTCGGTGGTTGGCTTAGGTAAACACTCAACAAAGATCCCAGGGTTGAAACTTTTAGTGGTAGATGATGCAAGTCTAGCCAACCTATCGACTTTTTATTTTGTACCCGTGGGACTCGCTATATAGTGAAATGCCTAAATCGGGATTTCTCTTTCACTATTAAGGCAAGGTATTATTTCATCTAGCCGTCCTTTACCCCATACTCCCCTTGTACTTACTCTACCACTAGCTTGGAGTCGCTATTGACCTTGAATCATTTGGCTCCAAGAGCGTGAGCAAGGCATAGTCCAGTGAGCACTGCTTCTTACTCAACCTCATTGTTGGTTGCCTTAAACCCAAATTTGATGGCATACTCAAGCTTGTTTCCCTCTAGTGTGACCAAGACAACCCCTTCCCTAGTTGCGCTATTGGTGGAGAATCCATTAATGTATATAACCCACTCTTCTTGACTTGCTTCCTCTCTCTCTCGGAGTGTTCCTCTTATGCCTTAGACTCCTCCCCCGATACATGAGTGTATTTAGTGATGAAGTCCACCACTGCTTAACCCTTGATAGCTCCCCGAGGGTAGTATTCGATGTCAAACTCACTTGACTCTACTGACCACTTGACTAGTCTCCCAGAGGTCTCGAGTTTGTGCAGTATGGTTCTGAGTGGCTGATTAGTGAGCACTCGGATGGTGTGGGCCCGAAAATAGGGCTTCAGTTGCCGAGCTGTGACAACCAGCGTGAACTCCATCTTCTCGGCCCTAGGGTATCTCTCTTCTATCCCCCTGAAGGCTCTACTAGTGTAGTATACTAGCACTTATATCCCTCCCTCTTCCCTAATTAATATTAAACTGACTTCCGTTTTTGATATCGACAAGTACACATAGAGCACCTCATCCAGGTTTGACTTATTGATCAATGGTAGGTAGCCGAGGTGGTCCTTAAGCTCTTAAAAGGCCTTGCCACGTTCTTCGTCCTAGTAAAACGCTTTTTTCAGTAAGCGAAAAAAAGGAAAGCACTTGTTTGTGGCCCGAGATATAAATCTGCTCAAAACTACTACCCTCTCAACTGCCTGTTGTACTTTTTTGTGTTCCTCGGTGGTTGCATGTAGATTATAGCCCTCACCTTTTTGGGATTTGCCTCTATCCTCGATTGGGATACCATAAACTTGATGAACTTTCCAGCAAATACTCCGAAGGCACATTTATTGGGGTTGAGCTTCATCTTATACTTTCTCAAGGTCTAGAACGTCTTGCTAGTATCTGACAGATGTTGCTCGGCTATAAGGATTTTCACCAACATGTTGTTCACATATACTTTTACATTTCTCCTGATTTGATTTTTAAAAATATCATTGACTAGTCTTTGGTAGGTTGCTCCTACGTTCTTTAGCCTGAAGGGCATGACCTTGTAACAATAAAACCCCCGGTTAGTGACGAAGGTCATTTTCTCCTAGTAAGCCCCATGCATTTTTATTTAGTTGTACCCCAAGAAGGTGTCCATAAAGGTAAGGGTTTGGTGACTAGCCTTCGAGTTCACTAGAGTGTCGATCATCAGGAGTAAAAAGCTATCTTTGGGGCATGCTTTGTTGAGTTCGATGAAGTCGACATGCATACGCCACTTCTTGTTAGACTTTCATACCATAACTATATTTGTCAACCAGTTGGGATAGTGGACCTCCCTCACGAAATGGGCTTTTAGCAATTTCTCTACTTCCTCTGCGATGGCCTGATTTCTTTTTGGAGTAAAGCTTATCTTCTTTTGCTTTTATAGGCCTCGAGGCCGAGTTTACATTTAGCTAATGTACGGCCAGCCGGGGGTCTATTCCTGGCGAATGTCTTCATGCGTCCAGGAGAACACGTCTCAATTCTCGACGAAAAAGCTTTACAAATCACCTATTGAAATCTTCTAATAGGTTTGACTCCACCAAGGTCACTTGGTTGAGCATTGTTGAGTCAAGGATAATATTCTCAAGTTCTCTTAGTTCTTCCTTGGTGCAGGTCCTTTCATCTCGAACCTCCTAATTTCGATTGTCATGGTCTCATTTGGGGCTGGCTCCCCTTTGAGTGAAACCATATAACATTCTTCAACCACCACCTAGTCCCCCTGACTTCCCTGACTCTTCCCTCAGTTGGAAAATGCATCAAAAGATAGTAGGTCGAGGTGACTGCCCTCAATCGATTCAACATCGACCTTCCAAGGATTACGTTGTAGGCAGAGGGGTAACCGATCACCAAGAAATCAACTACCATGTGACTTGTCAATCATCTGTCCCGATAATGATTAGTAAACCGATGATTCCAAGTGGGAGCAACCTGTCACCTATGAATCCAACCAAGGGTGTTTAAATGAGCTTAAGTTTGTACCGTCTGATACCAATCTAGTTGAAGGCTAAGAGGTAGAGAATATTTGTCGAGCTCCAATTATCAATGAGGATACGGTGCGTGATATAGTTTGAAATAACGAACGTCACTACCAACGCATCATCATGTGGCTGACTTACTCCATGGGCATCCTCTACAGAGAAGGTGATGGGGGATGCTATGCCTTGTGATGCTTGGTCGGCCTCTCTATTATCATCATCTATTAATCTCTTTTTGCATGAATTTGTCTCACGTGTAATCTTCTTGCTAAGCTGGACTCTCCTCCCCCGGTAAACTCACAAGTTATTACCTTGATTTCCCCTATCGATCCTTCTAGCCTTCTTTATTCTCAAATAGGAGGGTCCCAATGGGTGTCTTCACACCTAGCTGAGTGCCACCCTACAACAAATCTCTATAATCTCCCTCATTGAATAAGGGCTTCTATTTTCTCCTTCAAGTTGAAGCAGTCATTCGTGTCATGGTCATGATCCCGGTGAAAATGACAGTACTTGTAGCAATTTCTCTTTTCTAGTGGGGCCTAGATTATCTTAAGCCATTTGATGCTCAGGTCATCCTTGATGTGAAAAAACACCTACTCCATGAGCACGTTGAGGGGGGTGTAGTTCTAGAATATCCTTAGGGGGAGATTAACCCAAGGCCTAACTCTGCGATCATCGTTGCCTTCTCTCACCTAACTACCCCTTTCTTCCTGCATAGCTTACTGCTCTCTTTTCCTTTTTTCTAACTATGAGCTAGCCCTAACGTCTCGTTCTCGTCGGGCACTGAGGGTGCTTCAGCATTCATGTGCTACTGCACTTTCATCATGAGGTCGGCCATGTAAAATGGGGGATTTTTTAAGAGAGAGAAAAGAAACTTAAAGGGTAGTAGTCCTGCTATGAGAGAGGCCATAATCACCTTTTCCTCAGCATCGTCCACCTATAGCATCTCTTTATTAAACCGGAACATGTAGTCTTGGAGGGACTCGCCTTTGTTTTGCTTGATATTCTATAAATAGGTGGTAAGCTTCCAATGTCTCTAACCGCCTATGAAGTAGCCAACAAATTGTTGACTCAGCTCTATAAAATTCGAGATGCTTCTGAGCTTCAATCGACTGAACCAAACTCAGGCGGACCATTTGATTGTCGTGGGAAAGGCCCAACACATGATTTAATTAAGGGCCGCCTAGAGGTTTATATGCATCTTATATGCTTCCAAATGGTCGAGAGGGTCCTTGCTGCCATTAAACATTTCCATTTGGGGTAGCTTGAATTTGTCAGGAAGTGATCGAGCTATTACCTCTAGGGTGAAAGGATAATCCGTCCTTTAGATCAGTTCATTAATGATGGTTAGGGATTTTCCCTTGATGGCTTCCTTCATGGTCATTACATCCTCTATCCTTTCCTCCCAGAGGTCAAGGGTATGAACCATTTTCCTAAGCTGACTCACCTCTCAGAATCGGGAGGTTATGGCACTCCTTGCTTCATCTTCATGCCCTTGACCACCATCTTAGCTTCTGATTGAAGGGGCATGGGGTCCTGGCCATCTTACATAGTGGTTTTCGGGCTTGCCTCTCCGGCTTCTCAGCTCTTATATAATCTATCAGTTCTACTCCATCAGTAGCTGTATACTTGTAGTTAATCCTTGGATCCTCTGTTTGAGGATAGCCACCCATGGAGTTTCATGGCGTACTCCATCAGAGACGGAGGCTTCTTGCCTGCCTACTCTGGCACCTAAGTCGTGTTGAACCATCATTGACCTGGTTTCAATCATACAGATCTTAGGTTTTATAGATGGTGCCAACTGATGATGTATCGGACTGAGAGTACCTCTACATCATTAGATGGTTGCATGGCTAGCCTAAGTCTCTAACGCAATGAACCCTGCACAACACCAAGAGAGAGAGAAAGAGTTAAGAAGCTAAGTGCCGATAGGGGGCCGGCCTCTAGCTCTCCGACATTCAAGTCAGATGACAGGGGGATATAGAAGAGAGGATTTCTAAATTAGTATTTTTGTTGCTTATACCTAGAGGGAAATTTGTTACCCATCTTTATAGGATTGAGCAATGGCATATCAAATCAGATCTTGCATGTCCTTTTCACCCATGTTCTTCGCCACGTTATCCCTTGCTCTCATTGTCATTTTTTCAGTATATTAGGCTAGCTATAGAGAATATTCTTTTCTAATAACAGCCTCCAAGCCGTGCTTATCTCTAAGTAAGGAAGTTGGGGTCTTTATACTTTTTGCTTATTGAGGATTCTCGGATATAGGGTGCCTCAAGGTTGCGACTAGTCATTTGATGTTGAGTGACCCAAGCAACATCCCGGGGCTATTTTCGGAATACCCGGGGAGTCGGGTGCCGAGGGGTAGAACAAGTAACTCGATGTTTCTAGGTTGCACCTAAGTACTTGGTAGTCAGGTGTCTTGTTGATGGCCTCAATTATTTGTTGGGTTAGGGAATTCCTGAAGGTTCTCTAAGTCAGTCTCCTTAGGAATTTTTTAGGTCAATCCCTTTTGAGTCAGGGCTCGGCTGACCTATCAAGGTCATTTTATAGGGGCCTCGATATATTTCCCCATCAAAGGATATTTCAAATTTACTAACAAAAAAATTAATTAGGATCTTCTAAGATAAAAAAACATTAGCATTAGGTTTAATGGTATGGTGAAATATTGTATGGTCATATCTCTAGTGTGGGCTATGCAACCATTATTCACAGCTTACGAAAAATAAAAATGGAAAATCCAAGGCAATCTGACTATTGCATTCTGGTTATCTATTGCACTGCACACTCATAGTGCGGTTGGTTTCCAAGACTACAAGATCACTATCCTCCTCTTCAAACATGAACTCTATGAAATAGTTGGGGTTGGATGCAAGATCAACATCGACAGCCACCATGTTTCTTGAATAATGATAAGGAACACTGGAAACTAGCATAACAACATATTAGGATTCAGTTTAATGGTGGAAATAAGAATTCTAATAATAAATTTATTGCACAATCTTTACAATCAATTATTTTGACATAGAGAAATCAATAAACTGAGTGAATCAAGACAAGGAGGTGACCTTATCGTGCTTCTTGAAAATAGTCGAGGCCTCCAATTGATTGTTCAAGGGAGTGTTCCAAGTTACCTATGTGATACAACCAAGCATGGATTCAACTCTGTCTCTCAAAAAGTTTGCATTACTGACAAAGATGTGTGATACCTCTCTTGTAAACTAATTGCCCTTTTTGGGTTGGGTGTGTAAAATCTACATTAAAACTTGACCAACTTTTCTAAAATTTCAGAAAATTCTCCCCTTATTAAAGTAATAACTATATATGAAAACCAAGTCAAGAAGATAGGGGTGACACCTTCAACTTAGTGGAGGTTCTCCTACAAGAGCACACTGTGATTGAGGTGGTTTTAAACCCAAAGATCCAAGGGCTCTAATGTGTTTAGTGTTCTACAACACACCAATAAAATAAAATTAAGAATGAGAGAGAGAGAGAGAGAGAGAGAGAGAGAGAGAGAGAGAGAGAGAGAGAGATGTCTTCTTTTAATGGCTTCCTTCTCCTTATTCTTCATTTTTCTTCTTTGTTCCGGGTTAGTTTTTGGTTTTCTCAGGTTCGTGCAACAGTTAGCCAATTTTGGTTTTAACTTTAAACCCATTTTTCAAAATTTGTATGGTAATGATGGGCTCCAATCCCATCTCACCTACCATTCATATGTGTCCAATATTTTGTGGACATCAATCAGGCCCATATTCACGAATGGACATTTTCCAAGGTGAGTTGATGAATTCAAGACCCACACTCTTTGGCTTGCTTAACAAGCTTTATTTGATGTTTTTTTTTTTCACTCTCAGACGAATTCGTGAGTAAGCCCATAGGTGTATGCATTGATAGGCTGAATACTCAAATAACTACAAACATACTGCAACAACCTATTTATAAAGAGCTAAGGATAGTCACTTATAAAGTCAAGGCTGATCAACCCACTCTAATATATACCATGAAGATCGAGGAATAAAAGCCAATGCTTTATTGAAGAGAATTTTAGGTATAAAAAGTAGACACTAAACATGTTTATAAAGAGTTCACATGAGAATATAATAAAAAGTGATCTTTCCAAAATTAAACATAGAAAGAAATCTAGATGAAGCAATAAAAGAAAAATCTAGTAATAAAATCACAGAAATATTTGATGCCTTTAATTCTAATTTTGTTCTTTCTCCCTTTCCTTATTCTGCCAAAATAATCATAAGTGACTAAAGTGGCCAAAACATACCAAAAAAGGTCCATAATAGCAATAATTTTTTACGAGAGGAAGGATGTTCTGTCCAGGATGTACCTTCGCCCCCTCACGGGGTGTGGGCCCCATGCACTTATTGCGTGGGGCCCCCACACACCATGAGGAAGTGAACGGTACATCTTGGATAAACATCCTTTCGGTTATTAGGAGGTATGATGTTGTTCTGCTCTCTTTTTTATTTTGGATATTTGATCGGAAGCATGGTGTAAACAACGAAAAACAAGTGGGTAGGTCTGATGTTGTTCTGTTCTCTTTAAGTTAAATGAATTTTGTTTTTTGTTTTTTTTTCTCTGAGGTCATGATTTGGGTTGGTCGCCAAAGATTTCAAAAAGACTTGATTGATAAGATGTCATTTATATTATTCTGCAAACAACTTTCTAAAAGATCATCACACATCATGTACTTTTCTTTTATCTTAACATTGGTTATTATGTCATTTTACTTTCGTCTTATCAGTACAATGTTCAACCCAAAATTAAATCGATGCTGTTTTTTTTTTTTTTTACTAAAACACAATCTCTTATATGGTATCAGAGCGATAGGCAGAGAATTGATAAGCACACGTCTAGCTGTTTTTCTTTATTTACAAATCATATCCCACATTCTCTGCAGCCATGATCCAAGCATATCTATTACAGCTTCTCTTTCTTTATTACCTTTATCAAAATGGCTCATTAATTCTTATAGATTTCATCTATGGAGTTTGTTTCTCATCGCATTTCAAGAGAGTTATATTATGAATTATAATTGCTTTTGATGAGCTTTATGTAAGGATCTTCTAGGAAAACAACCAGTTGATATAATGTTGTTTGTTTTTTTGGGTGCATGAGAACTATCCGTAAAGCCATACATTTAGCGTGGACTAGTGTTCAAAAACCCATTGGTTACTCAAAAAACTCGGCTAAGTTACTCAACTTGGCTGAGTTCCTAGTTACGGTGCCAAAACTTGGATGATGTCGGCAACCTGGACATCGATAACTCTGTCAAATCTTCCAAATAACTCAAAAAAGTGATATCTAGGGACGAGTTACCAGATAATTCGGATAAGCACAGATCACTTCCGTCTTATCACACCGATTTTAGTTTTTAAACACTAGTGTGGACCCTTGAATCACATATTTAAAATGTCAGATTCAGGGAAATTTGGCTATTGGATTTAGGTTTTCTATTGCACTGAAATAATATGAGGTTAGTGTTTCTTGGTATCCTAATGATGTAGAACAGAACTCACAAGAAGTTTTGTGAGTTACACACAAGAAAGGAAAAAGGCTCTAGTACAAATCATGAGAGTTACACATAAGAAAGGGAAAAGGTTTAGTAGAAATCATGAGCCCCGAGATCAGAATTGCGTGAAATTTGGTGAGCTTAAGCAAAATTTCGTGAGGATCATAA
>JAOXJP010074448.1:0-15190 GCA_025762735.1 Platanus orientalis
CATCAGTGCTAAAAAGTGAAAAATTCTCCTCAAAAAGTGTATTTCACTTTTTTTGCGCTGATGTGTCAGCCCTGATGTCATTTCAACTTGAGCCACTCTCTAAGTTGTCTCACCAAATTTGGCAGCCGATCAAATATTTTCTGTTGCTTTTTCTATCAAATCTAAGTTGTATATGATCTTGTTAAGTACTTTGACCATTCCACCTTAAAAGACCAATCTGTAAAGGGGAAGGAGGTCTAATTACTTAATCCAGACACTCAACAAACCACTACACTCCGCAGCCAACATCCCGGCGGCTCACTCTGTGGCAACACTCATTTTGATTTAGGTAGTTTTTTTTATACATTTTGTGATGTCTCACTCTAATTTAGGTAGCCCGTTTCATACCGTAGCGGTTCTCACTCTAGTCTAGGTTGCCCTCTCCACAGGTCGCCCCCTCCGTGACTCGAGCTTGAGACGTGGTGCCTAGCTCTGATACCAATGTTAAGTACCTCAATCATTCCACCTTAAAAGACCGATTTGTCAAGGGGAAGAGGGTCTAATTACTTAACCCAGGCACACAACAAACCACCATGCTCTATAGCGACATCCACGACAGCTTACTCTGTGGTGGCACTCACTTTGGCCTTTAATCTAGGTAGCCCTTTCAACTTTGTGATGACTCTCATTCTGATTCAGGTAGCTTTTTTTTGTCACTTTTTGTGATGGCTCACTCTGATTTAGGTAGCCCTTACAATGTTTTTAGTAGAACATTGGTTGTGGGTAAGGCTCTTGGGCTCTTTGAGGGACCCTCTTCCTGGTTTATGCGTAAACTGATGCAAAAGTTTGATGTTCTTTATTGATAATCTCCACAACATATAGAACTCTTTCCTTTAAACAAGGAAGAATTGACAACGATGAAGAACTCCCTTAAGACCAGGGATTTCCCGGAAGAACCCAACACCTCAGCGTACAGCGCATCAAACAAACATTCAAAATGAAACTATCATAACAACCACTAAAGACCCGTTGTGGAAGCAATCCACGCACAAACTAACAACCTATCTAACTTCTGCCATGTAGAAGATGGATCCGTCCGTTGCATGGCACCTGTAACGTGAGGATCTTTACATTGCCTTCCTCGGAGATTCAGGCCCGTCCTTACACCTACCGCTCCTTTCCATTGAACGAGGATCATTATAGCAGCTTTGTTGCTTGTTTTCATAATCTTTCGATCCAGAATAGCTAGTGGCTTATGGACTTGAGGTCCATCAGTATCAAACTCTAGTAGCGGAGTTTGGATGTCTGATTTGTGCCAATCTTCTTCTTCAAACAGGACATGTAGAAGACTGGATGCACTTTTGTTGCCGTCGACAACTCCAGCCGATAAGCTACTATCCCAATTTGTTGCAAGACTTTGTAAGGCCCAAAGTATCGATGCGACAGCTTCAAGTTGGTGTAGGGACTGAGGTTCCGTTGCCGATATAGCTGAAGATGCAAATAGACAAGATCCCCTACTTCAAAAAATTGTTCTGTTCTCTTCCAATCGGCCATCATTTTCAAACGATACTGTGCCTGAAGTAGGTTGTCCTTAATGAGTTTTAAAATCTCTTCTCGACTATGTAGGTGGTTATCCACAGCTTTTGTCCTTGTTGTGCTGCGAACATAGGTTACCAACCTGGGAGGTGGTATCCCATATAGTACTTCAAAAGGAGTGAAGCCTATAGAGGAGTGCTTGCTTGTGTTATATCGATATTCCGCCAGAGACAGCCATTTACTCCCCTCCTTGGGTTTAAGCCCACAAAAATTCCTTAGATATTGCTCTAAACACTTGTTGACAACCTCGGTTTGACCATCCGATTAAGGATGGTAGGCTGAGCTCATATTGAGAAAAGTTCATTGTATTTTGAAGAACTCCTTCCAGAAGTTGCTAAGAAAAATGGCATCCCTATCACTAACGATGGACAATGGCATGCCATGTAATTTGAACACATGGTCAATGAAGAGTTGAGCCACCGTTGCTGTTGAGTAGGGCTGTGCGAGGGCCACGAAATGAGCGTACTTTGAAAGGCGATCCACAACGACAAAACTTGTAGTCTTGCCAAAGGAGAGGGGAAGCCCTTATATAAAGTCCATGGATATGGATGTCCAACTTTGTGTTAGAATGTCTAAGGGCCGTAGAAGACTTGCCGGGTGCAAATTTTCAGATTTGGTACTCTGACACGTGTTGCATTCGCGAATGTGACGCCTCACATCAGCCTTTAAGCCCGGCCAACAGAAATCCACTTTAACCTTATGGTATGTCTTGTGGTATCCCAAATGGCCGCCTATGGGACTGTCGTGCAACCAAGAGAGGACTGTGGTTTGGAAGGGGGATGTAGATGACAAATAGAACCGCCCCTTATAGAATAATGTCCCATCCTTGTCGGTGTAAACTGTGGGATCTATTGCACCCTCTTTGAGCTTGCATAAAAGATCCTGTACATGTGGATCGGAAAGATGTTCCTTCCTCAAGTCGGAAGCCCATTGAAACACTGGCACGGACATGGCGTTGATCTCCTCATAATGTTGGCGGGAAAGAGCATCTACAACTACATTGGTGGCACTGCTTCTATACTCCACTATAAAATCATGTCCAAATAATTTTGAGGTCCATTGTTATTGGGTTAGGGTGCCAACATTTTGAGTCAACAAATACTGTAGGCTCTGCTGATATGTTTTTACCACGAATCTTCACCCCAAAAGGTAATGACACCATTTTTGTACAGCAAGGACTAGAGCCAAAAGTTAATTTTCATAAGTCGATAGGAAAGTGTAAGTGCCTTGCTGAAAAAGGCTATAGGCTGTTTACCTTGGGATAAAACTGCCCATATTCCTCCTTCTAAAGCATCACACTCAACATAGAAGGTTTCATTGAAGTCGAGAAGAGCCAATACCGGGGGGTGAGCCATGGAAGTCTTTAACTGTTGACATGGTTAGATGGATTCCTCCGTCCATGGTTAGATGGATTCTTTTTTTTGCAGATATGATCATAAAGCCTACTTTAAGCCATTTTTTGAACATGATGTCCTTGCTATTTTTTCTGGCTATTAACCTTGTTTAGACCTCTCAATATCCTCTACAAAGATATACAAACCACCCTTAAAACCCACTGTTAAAAAAAAAACATAAATTGGTCATCTAAGTTGTTTGATGATTATATGTGATGAATGCTAAATTTGGTTGTGGTTTATTATTTCATGCATGTTTAGTGTTCAATTTTAATGTTTATTGATTTTATACTTTGATATGTATTCATGCTAAAACTCATTTAAGTGAACTATAATCTGACTTTAGGTATATTTTATTGATGAGTAAAAACCTAGATTCTATCTTTGACATTAACCTTGACAATTAGGTTCTTAACTCCTCACCTTATATCATCACATGAATGTTGCATTAAATGGGTGTTCTCACTCACATGCATTGTCCTAGTGTGTCATTTTCCTGCATTACTCAGATGTATGAGAAACCATTGACATCGAATAAGGTGTTTTTAATGAAGAGGTTGTTTAACATGAAGGTGGGTAAAGATGAGAGTGTGGCTGAACATTTGAATGAGTTTAACATGGTTACTTGCCAATTGTCTTTGGTAGGCATCAACTTTGTTGATGAAGTTAGAGTCTTGGTGTTGTTGTCCTCTTTGATAAAGAGTTATGATGGGTTGACGATGGCCTTGAGCAATTCTTTGGGTTCAAGCACACTCAAGTTTGATGATGTGATGAATGTTATACTCAGCGAGAAGGTTTGAAGGAAATCCTTAGGGAATTCATCAGTGGGTGGGAGTGTTTGAATGTGAAAGGAAAAGAAAGGTCATCGGTAAAGGGATTTGGGAGTACTAAATCCAAATCTAGAGGAAAAGATGAGGTGCAATGTTTTTATTTTAAGGAGTTTGGCCACACAAAGAGGGATTGTTTGAAATGTGTTAACAAGAATAATGGTGAAAGTCCCGGTGTTGTTGGGCATAAAAGGAAAAGGAATATGGGGAATATCTTGGAGATGCTCTCATAGTCTTCAAGGGTATGTATACTATTTCTTAAGATGAGTGGATCTTAGATCTAGGTTGTCCTGTTCATATATGCTCTAAGAGAGAATATTTTGATATATTCAAGAAGAGAATACATGATTTGTCTCTTAGTGATGAGTTTAGATGTGATATCACGGGTATTGGGATGGTGAAGATCAAGACGTTTAATAGAGTGTTCCGTACTTCAGGTGGTGTGGCGTGTGTCTTAAAGATGTAGAGGAATCTGATTTATCTAGGTTGGATGGATTCCATGGCTTGCAAGTATTTAGCTATAGGTGGAGACATAAAAAATCACATATAGCTGTTTGGTCCTAATGAAGGGAGAAAGGTGTCAGGATGGGTTGTATCGTCTGAGTGGGAGTATGGTAACAAGTGGTATTCTTATGATCTCTATGGGTAACCAAAAATAAAGTGCACAAAATAATAAGCGTTGGTGTAAGGACTCTTTTGCGAATGACATAGAGATGTGTTATGGGTTTTCAGGTGGCAGACGATGGTGAGCGAGTTGTTGTGGTTAGGGATGATGGAGAAATGTCCCTCTCTAGAGTTGACTACTTGAGTTGACTCAAGACAGCTACACATATGGTTTAGCTGTGATCAAGTCGAATGGTGTCATGAACGAATTGACTTGATGATATGTTGTGTGATGATTCTTAAAGGCCACAAAAATGTTTGTGGTGTTTGCAAACATATTGAATCAAGTTACTGGTGGAGGTGCATTTTAGGGATATGGCGCAAAGTTCATAAAGAAGGATGGGTGTAGTGATTCTCTAAGGTAAGAGCTAAAGTGGAGTGTAGTGCACATGTCACAAAGTTGGTGTCTTGACAAATATGTGGATGAATGCAAGGTTTAACAAGAAATCATCAAGGGGTTGAGATTAAAGCCAAGGTGGAGATTATTGAGGATGTCTTTATGTCTAGCCGAGAGGATCAAAAGAGATCATGGTTGAGGGTATGGATGAAGATAATGAAAGTTACAAAAGGTATTGGAATAGAAGAAGTCTCATCCCACAGTTGTAAAAGGAAGTCATCATTGAAGACCATTAGTCTCCAAGTGGGAAATTATTTGGTGTGGAGAGTGATCTGGGAGAAGTCTAAGGAAGAATCAAAGAAGACAAGAGTTGGAGAGCTCGAGAAGAAAGCCAGGAAGCAGGTAGAGAAAGTTCGGACTGAACTAGGTGACCAGACCAATTTGGTGTGCTTTTGGTTTGCACAGAAAAAAGGCAGTGACTTGTTGGATCAATCTGACTTTCAGGCAAACCTATCTAGGTAGGTCAAACCAATCCTATATTTTTCTGGATCAACCTGACGACGTGAATTTAAAATGGAAAGTTGTGATTTCGTAAGGAGTCTTTATAAACTCTGTCTTTTTGGGCTATATAATGTTTTTAAGCTCGTTTAGGGTTATGTTAAAGACAAGATTGAGTGGTTAGGGGTAAGATAGTAAGAAGAAAGAGTTTTCTCTTTGAATGGTTACTTCAAAGTGAGATAATGGTTTATTCCTCAAGTTGTGAGAGAAGATGTTAGAAAAAGGGTTTCATCTTAAGAGCTTGGGTTGGGATAGTGTGTGTGTGTGAAAGAAAGAGAAGCTTGTAGCATATAATCTTCCATTATAGTGAAATTGTTTCCGTATGACATCATGGTTTTTCATCGGTTTTAGGATTTCCCACATAAATCTTTGTATTGTAGTTTCTCATTTATTTGCTTATAATTCCACATCTATTATTGCATCCCAAGAAACTCACATCAATAAGAGTTTCGATCCTAGCAAAGAACATGGTTAGAAATGCCAATGATTAAAAACAAAGATAAAAGGTGGTTATATAAATATAAATTTATTATTGCACGGTTCATGTGGAAGAGCAGGAATTCAAATATTTTTGAGAATATAGATATGAATATGACACTAATTGTGGATAATGCATGTAGATAATTAAAGAAAGAGGTAGGGAGTCTAGAGCCTCAGTAAGGGGGATGGAAATGAATGAAGAGCAGTCAAGATGGGATCCCCATCAAGAAGATTTTCTAAAATTGAACTTTGATGGGGCACTATCTTTCACAAAACAACAAATGGGTCTAAGAGTAATCATTAGAGACTCAAGACCAATAGTAATAACAAGAACAAGGAATAGAGCTTTTTGCAATCCAACACTAGTAAAATGTGTAGCAGCATTTCTTGGGTTGAGATCGGCTTTGGCAACGAGAATAAACATTTGATTGAGGAAGGAGTCTCCTTAAAAGTTATCAATTCTATGAAAGGAGAGAATAGTGCTAATGAAATATGGCTAGTGAAAAAAGGCTCTGTGTAAGAGGCAGCATACAGCTACTGCTAAAGTTTTAAAAAGTATAAATACTTCACGCTATTATAAATAGAAATAAAGCTGTCCATGCATTGGGGAATGCTCTCATACGCCTTATAACCTATTAAGTTCTTGTCTAACAGGTGGCACAACATGATTGATGGAAAAAAGTAGATTATAATTTTTGAAAGATGATTT
The DNA here is from genome assembly GCA_025762735.1 of Platanus orientalis. Taxonomy (NCBI): domain Eukaryota; kingdom Viridiplantae; phylum Streptophyta; class Magnoliopsida; order Proteales; family Platanaceae; genus Platanus; species Platanus orientalis. The sequence continues at coordinate 6,544 of JAOXJP010074448.1, forward strand.
TCACTTTTTACTACCAATGGTGTCATACCGCATGTTAGACACAACATTAACCGGTCAGTAGCCGCAGAAGAAGATCCTTTTGGATGCATTGGCTAGGCATGGAGTAGCTAGACTGGATCCTCTCCGGCCACTTATGACCTGCTAAGGTCTGTCTAACAGGTGGCTGGACACTATTGGAAGGAAAAAGGAAATTGTAAACTTTGAAAATGCAATTCACTTTTTCCCCCCAATCATCCCCTGCCACCTAATTAGGCAGGACCTTAAGGCCAGCAGGAGAAGATCCAAACTCTGCATGTAGTGACTTGCCAATCACCCATTGATTGGACAGGAAACTTTCCATGATGGCTATAAAAAATCATTTTAAAAACCAAAAACGAAACAAATGTTCTGTGATAAAAATGCCTTAGTGTATATGGTGAATTATAAATAGACATGTGTTGCATTTTTATAACACATCATGTTTTAATCCTTCGTACTTTTATAACGTTAAAACTTCTTGATCACATACAATCATTCTCTTAAAGGAGAGACAAACTACTGCTAGATGGGTTCTTTGATGAAAATGTGTCTGTAGTGTCTATGGTGAATTATAAGCTGACAAGTGGTGTTGGGTGGGGGGGTTAAAAACATTCAAATCAGTGTTCAGTTGGAAAGGTAAGTGTCCAAAAACAGACCAAATTCAAAATTAAATCATGTGTCAAACAATGACATGCTACAGAGGTCTGTGTCAACACAGATAATCATTATCCACAAACAAAGCAAATGTCCTGTGATAAGAATGCCTCTGTACTGAAAATGTCCGAACATTCACAAAAAGCTTCTTCCCCAACCATGTAGGTGAAGATCACTGCAAAGTCATATATTTGGATTTTCAATCACAAACTCAGCTAATGAGTGAGTTACCATATATTTGAGGTTCAGAAGGAAATCTCCTCAAAACAATACAAAGTTCAATCACAAACACATATCGTGTTTGGGCAAAGCGGATTTACTGTAGTGATTTTACTGTAGCACCAAGGGTTGTCGGCAGAAAAAGTGAAAAAACACCCAGCAATGATTATTTTTTGTGGCGGTTCACTTTCTTCACCCACATGTTACCCAACACCCAAGTGCTTCATTCTCATTACAGTCAAAAGGGTTATAGGAAATCTGCTTTGGTGTTTGGGGTTCAAAAAAGTGTTTAAGCATAATAATATTAAAAAAAAAAAAAAAAGCAAATTGACAAACACATCATCTCAGTGACAACAGATTGTCTCCAGATTTTTGAAGTTAGAAGATTTTGGTGGTCAACACATATCCATAAAACTCAACAATCTGAACTGCACATTTTCAATTTTGTTTATTATTTTGCCACATGTCAATCATTGAAATCTTCTGATCGATACGTGAACTTTAACATTGTGGAAAGGATCTAGGGGGGCAATCATAATGGCATGCCTATTGCCTACATAGGCCAGTGTCAACACAGACAATTATTCTCCGTTCTAAAATCATTCCCAATGTTTCTAATAATCAATGGACAACCGTCAATGTCAGGTTATAAATAATCCGTGTCTACACACGAAGAAACCAATACAAATTACCAATCTCCATGGCATTATTCTTATCAAACGCATAGGAAAATTATTCAGAAAGAACGTGGATACAGTGCTATATTTAGCTGTCAACCATAACACAGTGGGCATCCTCAAGGACACATTTTGCCCAATACATTACGCATTCAAGATTCTTTAAAAGCTAATAAAGCAAACTTGACACGGGATTAATAACAAATAACATGTCCATGTTTTTGTTTATAATGCATATTAGTAGTTATAATAAATACCCAATATCCATTTCTACACCTTACTCCTCAAAAGAGCTATGTTTTTAGTAAATGTCATTGTCTCCTCCAAGCAGAGAAAACATTTTTGATTTACGCGTCCCCGAGCAACTTTCGCAAATTTTCCAGTTTTTCTTCTCTTTTGCCCGGAACGATCTGTGGTTCTCCTCTGTTGATGAACACTAATGTCGGATACTCACTCACATTATGCTCCTCCACAGCAGACTGAAAGTGACATAGATTTCATAAAATAAAATAAATAAAAAAAAGGAAATTAAAGATTGCAATTAGACGGGTATTTACACCATTTTATTCATTTTATTATTTTTGTAAAACCACTCACGATACCTACAAACTCACACAGTAGAAATAGTGTCAAAAAGGATACCCGTAACCTCTCTCTTAGAAAGGCAGTGCCACAACCACTCAGGCAAGAGGGATGATGAGCCGGATCCTCTCCTACTCGCAAGACCGTCTTGCGATGGTCTGCCAGCTACAGATATCCAAAAAAGTGATCCAAAAAAGTGACATAACACTTTTTTGGATTATCGCAGACCGTCTTGGGCAGAGGACCGGATCCTTAGTGATGGATGAGATATAGGGTGCGCAAATGTTTGCTTATGTGGATGAGATACAGGGTGGGCAATAGAAGTAAATGTTTACACACCTTCACAAAGTCTACGTCCACCATGAGGAATGCAGTGTCAGTGAATTCCCTGGCAACTTGTGCGACCTTCGGGGTAAACGTAATGGATGGCCCGTACCATGAAGCGGTGAAAAAGACCACCAACTGCAATACAATAACCAATTAGAAACCTTTGGTAACGTACGACCACAAGGTCCGAGTAATGTACTACCAGTCTACCACACGGTGCACAATGGGTTTCGCAATTGGCTCCAATCAAGCACTTTTGCATGGGACCCACACACCCCTAGGAAAGCTTTAAAAAAAAAAAAAAAAGCAGCATCAAAGAACGTAACAGAACCAATGTGGATTTCCTGGAGCGCTTTTTCTTGGAACAACAGTGAAGCACCAGGGTGTTGTGCGACATGTGAACGGAAAAATTGAACCACTTCGGGATGTTTTTTCACTTGTTCTGCTCATGTGTCATCCGGTGCCCTCATGCTTCAGGGTTGCTCCAGGAAATCTCTTTTGTGATAGAACTGGTTTGCCATGAAATTATTTATTAGGGCTGTCAATTGGGTTGGGTTGAGCTGAGCTAGGCCGAGGTCAGCCCGAATTTGGTCTAAAGTAGTCAGCCCATTTTAAAATAACAGGTTTTGAGTTGAGTTCGGGCTGCCTGAATTTAAACTCTTTTCTTAATTTTTTGAACAGATTTTAGGCCCATAATTACATATTATATGGGCTTTATAAAACAGTTAACACTTAAGCGATTTGATGATAATAAATTTGATAAAATTATATGGATCCAAAAAGAATAGAAAAATATATAAACCCAATATTAGCATATAAATAAAATTATTACTTGTTAACCAACAGGTCAAGCTGGGCCTCAGGTTGAACTTGAACCTATTTAAAAGTTGGACCCGGATTCAGCCTAACTCAAAATTAGATTGGTTCAACTTGACCATTTTTTGAGCCAGACATATTGGACTTCAAACCAGCTCAACCCAATTGACAGGGCTTCATATCACCTGTGACGGTAATTTATGAGCTGAATATTTGCAGCCAAGATAGGGTGAATCCATACACTTTTTGGTGGACTCCACCACCACCAGCCCCCTCAAAAGTGAATGGAACCCACCCTCTCTAGCCGCAAATATTCGGCCCATAAATTCTGTCGCAGGTGATATGAACCCAATTAACAGCCTTTGCATTTATTAAAGGAAGAAAATTATTACTTGTCAACACATTAAAATTGTTGAGAAGTAAGAAAAATGTTCCAACCATCTGGTCAGCCTGTAGAAACATTGAGGGATTGTGTTGCTAGACAGCGACCCGGTCTATCAATAACCCAATTGTCAAAGCTGAGGCCGGGGATAGATTTTGAATCATCTCCGGTTTGAATGGACATGTACCACTTCATTACCAATTAGTGTGTGACATGTGGCTTGATAAAAGGTGTTTAAGTAAATACACATGGGTCAAAGAGGGTAATATAGTAAATACATAATAGAAAAGTACTTGTTTATTTATTAATGCACCCTTTGTTAGACATTGTGTCATATCTTGAACAGAAACTGGAGTGGTACTGGTCCAGTCAGACCGGAGATGGTGTGAACTCGGATAGATACTGTTCAAGTGGGCTTCATATCACCTGCGACGCCCCCCTTGTGCAATGTCGTGAGGCGAGACACAAGGGAGTATCATTTCACTTTTTGGAGATGTCACATCACCCCCAAAAAGTGAAATGCTACTTCCTCTCTGTCTCGGCTCACAAAATTGCACAAAGGGAGGTGTCGCAGAGGATACTTCCCCATTCAAGTGACTAGTTAAGACGAATTCTATCCTGATGCTTTTGATCTGTCAAGGTCATGTCTAACAGGTGGCACTACAACATTGGAGGAAAAAAGTGAATTATAATTTTCACTTTTTTCCACCAATCATGTCATACCACCTGTTAGACAATACTTTAACATGTCATAAGCTGGCACAAGAAGATCCTTCTCGAGTTAAAACACAATATAATGATACATTTATCATCGTATAACTTAAATCTCATTTCAATTTTTATGGTATAAAAGTTATCAAGTGTATCTTATGAATATCAAGACCGATGAAAAGGTGAGAGGTAAGGAAGGCTAAAATACAAAAGAAAACAGTGGTAGGATTCCCGGCTTAGGTGTAGCCGGCTGGATGGTCTCTGGAATTCACGAGGTGTGAATGTCTATGACCATCCAACAACACGGACCTAAACAAAAAGAAAACTGATAGTCAGAGGGCATTCTTCTCAGATGTAACGGGCTTGGATTTTCTACGCCAACCCCTAACCTTCTCTGCATTTGTCGATGGTCAAGCGGGTGGAAACATCAGTGTCAAAAGTGATTTTCACTTTTTGAGAGAGTGTGTGAAACACTTCTGACACTGATGTGGCCCTCCATTGACTTAGGCGTTTTTGTACGCCAAGTATAGAAAAGCCTCCCCCAAATGTAACACATTGGATGGCTTCTTAAGTATTATTTATTTATTTTTCTGGGTAAGGCCACTCAGACCTACTGACAACTGTTGTAACGGGACATGCACAACTAGCAGGAGATGCAGCTAACATACAAATAACTGTGGAATGCTGTCACCTAAGCTGGGGAATATTGGCTTCTAAGAAATTCATATTTGTGAAAACCTAGGAGCATTTTTAAAGGGTTGACTTGAAGACGTCATTCTTACGTGATGGGTCAAATCTAGTATGAATTAGGAGAAAAGAAGCGTTTCCTCGGTGTAAAGGTGGATGTATTTGCAAACATATGATTTATGGAGAATGCCTGTCTGTGTTGACACAGGCCAATGTAGGCGTGCCAGTCATTGACACAGGCCGATGTAAGCGTGCCAATAATTGACACATGATGTGTACTAGAATTTGGTGTTTCTTTTTTTACACATGAACACTTTTTTGAACGTTCTTAACCGCCCAGTGTTAGCTTATAATTCACCATAAACACTACACACATTGTCATCACAGAACATTTTCTTCCATCAAATATATGCATGTTCAAATAAAGAAGAGCTATGCACACCGCAGGAAGAATACAACATACAGTCAGTCCTTATTAGTAGACACATTAGCAGATGATTCAAATGGGCGATTTGGAAAAGGGAAAGGATCTGCTATACACAAATTTGTTTGTCCCCCATGTCCCCACCACAGGCTAACACACAATAAATTTTTGAATTTGGTGCCCCATTTAAATAGGGAGAAACATTTATATATAGGTACTTATTTTTTATTTGAAAAATGTTTTTACAGTTTTAACCTTATAAGCCTCACTTTTGTCTGTGGGACATGTGGGACAGACAAATTGGGTGTAGCAGATCCATTCCCATATTTACTTCCCACACCGTAAAATGCTTTTATCACTGGTCAATTGTTCCATCACTGCAACAGATATAGAAAAGACATCAAACTTTTTTTTTTTTTTTTTTAATGTAAAGATATCAAACTTTTGTTTGATAAGAACAAAAGATAAAACTTATTAAATGGATAAATGGCGGCATTTAGGGGTAATCAAGGTAATTTCACCTACTTTTTCGCACTGATGTGTCTGCCTCTAATGCAAGATCGACCTTAGCCGTTCATTAACACTGCTTGGTAACTTTCTTGAGAAGTGATTATGGTGTTTGATAACTTCGGTTTTTTTCCCCAGATTTCACTCCCAATATCGGTGTGGGAGTGGAATTTTGGAAGCTGAAAAAAGTAGTTTTTCTGATTCCGACTCTCGATTCTTGGTTTTTTTTTTTTTCTCTACACATCATATACATATTTATTATCATCTTTAAACATTTTCATCATTTTCATTATTTTTCATCAAGATTTCAATTTCTTTTCAATTTCTCTAAAACATGTTTTTCATTCTGGAATTGACTCCAAAGAATGCATTCTTGGTGGAATCAAGAATCAGGAATTGGGGGATGAAATTTGAGAGAGTTACCAATTTCAGCCTTAAGGGGTCATACCAAATCCTAGGGTCATACCAAATCCTAGGGGCTTCCACAAGGTTTTGACAATTACAAAAACCTCCCTTGGGACGTGACACAGAGTCTCAATCACTAACTACAAATCTAGGGAAATGTACAAGAAAGCCAAGGCCCTGTTATAGTCCAATGGGGGAGTCGACCTCCCCAACTATAATTTTTTTTTTTTTTTTTATAAGTCTTACTAAAACAGTGCCATTCTAGTGTTCTTCCTACTTCTAACTGTAAATGAAAAGTAGTTACTCGGTATAGACATGGTGCTCGGGTGGTTGCGCCATCTATTTTTAGTAAAGAAGACGTGGGTTGAATCCCCTGGTGGTATGCAGTGAGCGGTGTCGTTGGTTTTGCTTGTTTCTTTTAATAGGTAAACACTACTGATAAATTTATTAGGAGGTGAAGACGTGTTTCCTAGATCTGTGATACAACACCTACAGACTTTACTAACTTAACAAGCTGGCATCTTCCGGTGCCTTTGTTTGCTTAGTCCGTCTGTATGAGTCATGCCCAGTGCGATTGTCAAGTGTGTGCCCGAGTGGAGTGTAGTATACCACAGGACAAAATAGAGCACCGAAGTGATCACCCAAATAGTTAAATGATTGTGTTGACAGACCTCTAATGGCGTGCCAGTGATTGGCACAGGATTTGTTTTGGAATTTTCTAACTGAACGCTTTTTTGGACTTTTTAATCCCCCAAAACAACATTTGTCAGTTTATAATTCACCAAAGACACTACTTGATTTCGAATCATCTCTGGTATGAATGGACAGATATCACAGCATTACAAGTCAATGTGTGACATGTGGCCTGACAAAGGGTGTTTGAGTCAATGCACATGGGTCAAAGGAGGGTATTATTGTAAATACACTGCATAAATACCTGTGTATTTATTAATGTACCCTTCATAAGGCACCGTGTCACATCCTGAACCGAGATTGGAGTGGTACCTGTCTAGTCAGATGGGAGACGATGTGAACTCCATCAGTAGTTGACAGTCAGACAGAGCAAAGCTCCTAAATGTGACCGGATAGACACAGCAGGGAACTTCATGCCCATTGCAAATACCACAAAGGGCAGAAAAGATTAATCCGGAAATCTGTTTTTCCTGATGTATTAGGATGGCATCAGGGGGTGGACACATCAGTGATGAAAAGTAATAAGCACCCCCAAAAAAGTGAAAGTCACTTTTAGGTACTGATACTCAGCCCCTGATGTCATCTTAATACATCAGGAAAAGAAAATTTCCATACCTAATCCCAGCCCCACAAAGGGGATTCAGGACCTAATGGAAGGCTGATGCCACAGCCACCCAAGCACCGTCTTAGGTATGTTGTGCTGCTCTTCACTTACTAATAAATTAACCACTAACATTTGCCTATAAAAAAATTTAAAAAAAATTGTTGTGCACACTCAAATATCGTACAAGGGTTATGAATCTTATTTTGGCGGGTGATGCCTCAAAAGTTATTTATTGTCTAAACTCTCGCATAGGTGATGCTGTAACATGGAAATAACAAATATTTTGGTTGACATTAGGTCTGTGCTTTCATAGTTTGATAATATTGGTTTCTCTCATTTGCTTGGAGTGAGTCCATGTTCTAGTCAAGTGTGGATCCCATGTTTCAATGGCTAAAACCTTGATCTCTAGTTCCTTTTCTTGTTTAGTAAGGGCTCAAGAGAAGGATGTTTCTCCTCCCCTATTTGTATGTTGTTTTGATCGCCCAAAAAAGAAAAAAAAATGTTCAAAAAATAAAAAAAGAATCATTTCATGACATATGGTAAACGCAACTGAACCTTATCGAACCCTAATTTCAGAAAACCTATCATACCAGATCTTCCTAACCATTGAGTCACTCATCTAACAGTCTGCTTGCCATGAATAGATTTTCTCATGACAAAATTTTCTCAAAAAATCATTTTTTAAGCTGTCTAATTGTCATGACAAGTTGGTTTTTTCATGTTTTTCTTATAATTCTTTTCTTTCCTTTTCTTGTGGGATTTTTTTTTTCTTTTCTACACAATTCATGGCAACTAGACTGGGCCTGAAAGAATTGTAGGAAAAGAAGCTCTCTGAGTTGATTTTGTTGTTAGACTGCCTTCACATCAGTAGTCGATATTTCCCTTAAAGCCTAACTTCGAATTCTAGAACGGGAAACTCTCTCTCTCTCCAGAAGGCTCGG
>JAOXJP010074458.1:0-15190 GCA_025762735.1 Platanus orientalis
TAACTTCTTTACCCACACTCGTCCATGGTGTGGGAACCCTTGCATATTTTTCATTGCATCCGAGCGCCGATGCAACGCCCCTTGCCAATTTTTTATCACATTCGGAGAATGAAGCGCCCCTCACCAATTTTTTGCCACATCCAGGGAATAAGGCGCCCTGCTTTTGGGGTTAAGGGTAGTCCTATTGGAGTGTGATGCTATTCTTGCGGAGACTATGGGCTTGTTGGAAGGGTTGAAGCTTGCAAAGGTCAAAGGGGTGAGAGGATTTAGAAGGAAATTCGTCGACGGTTATTTCTTAGGGAAGGGAGAAGAGATGTGGCTCGTGGAGATTACATCACTTATTTGTGGAGATTAAGTCCCTCATCAATGCTTTACAAGCCAAGTTATCTCATGTTCCTCGCTGCCAAAATTCCTCAGCAGATAGCATAGCTAAGTGGAGTGTGGGGCAATCTGCAATCTTTGAAGAGGAAGTGCTTCCGGAGTGGTGATGTAGTTGTTTTCCTTTTTTTGGCTGTTGTTTAAAGCTATTTTTAGGTTCCCCTGTTTGTATCTTTCTCTTTCTATTTTTATAAGATTATTTGTTATTCATAAAAAATTTTAAGAAAAATTTTCAAAAATTGGGTAAAATTATTACAAAAATCGCATGGGTACAAATTTCAATCATGTGCAAAACTACAAAAGTGAGGAAATTAGCCGCCCAATTAGTTTTTCTATACACAAGAACAAAGTGTTATCCTCAATTTTCCTTGAGAGAAGAAATTTCTTTTAAACAATAAATAGCTTCCCAGTTCCCGTGGCCACTCTATCTCCAAATTGAGGCAAGCCACTGCCACAGTAGAGTCTGATGCACCTTTAAACGCCTCAGCCCCCTAGCCACTACTTCTCTCACATCTCTTAAAATTGCTTAAGGATCATGGTTCAAAATAGATCAGGGAGGGTGGCTACATGTAGTTGACCCAAGTGGTCTCTAAGATTGCTACCAAGCCTTGCAATAGTGTCTCGAAGTGATCAATCATTATTAAAGACTGAATTTTTGGGTCCAGTGCAATCCATCTACACCATTAGGCTGTGCTATAGAAAAACTTGACATCCAATTCCCATGAAGTGCAAAACTACCTATTGGAGTCTCTGTCTAAAACTTTTGTTTCAGCGCCCATGAAACAATCCTATTCATAATCTTGGCTACCAAATCTTGGGTGTTAATAATAATAACAATAATTGAAAACAACTAAATTTTAGGGTTAAAACCAAATATTCTCTACGAGATAATTTGACGCAACTGGACAAAATTAAGCAACTTATTTATTTATTTTGAATGATAGGATTTTATCAAGGAAACAAAAGAAAGACAACAAAGACAAAAACAAACAACAAAAGCCCTATCATTGGGGAGGTAATAGAGGCACCACAAGACAGAAGGAAAGAAGAGAACAAAAGCACACCGCAAGAGCCAAAAAGTGTCCAACCAAGAAACAAAACAACAAACCCCAATACAATATTGCCCCAAAAGGCATCCTAAATGTCCTCATCAAAATCCTTGGAAATGGACAGTCATTCATTCAACCTCCTAACTACCTCAGTAACCAAGCCCTCCATGGAAGAGATCTTGCCCTCAAAATTTTTTTTGTTCCTCTCCTTCCAAATACCCCAACAAATGACCCCGGGCAGCAAAGGCCACATGAGGTTAGGAGCATCCACCAAGCCCACCATCCCCCAACCCATAAGCAAATACTTAAGGGAAAAAGGGAATGCCTTGATTCTCTTGAAAACCCGAAGCAGATTGTCTGATTGGACTAGAATCAGCAAGTCTAGAGGTCCAGAACAGAGATCATTCATTTCAATCCATACTTTAAATATTTAGAAAGTTAATTTAGAGGCTTTAAATCCTAGTAAACTATTCCTGTGACTAGAGAAAGCTTACAACTCTTTCCATAGCATTACTTATTAAAAAAAAATCTTTCCATGGCATTTTTTTTTGTTATTGATCTTTTTTTTTGATAAGCAAGTGGATCAGTGATTAGTAATTAATAGGTGAAGACGGTTTTGGAACCACCCTGTCTGTGGGATTCAGGTTCCCATAAGCAGGTATGACGACCAAAGACATCTCTTAATCTGGCTGTTGTTAATGGCAGAAGGCGTGATTGCATCTCCATATCGGAACATATCCAGGTGGAACCCTCTTCAAGGGACTTAGGGATTCTGATGTGGGGGAGATTGATGAGGATGATGAAGAGGAGGTTTGTCAGTTTCCTTGCAGGGATTACAAGACGAAGAGATCTTGTCCAGAGTTTTTAGCCTCTAGGGAAAGTCTGGGCTGGCATAAGGAGGGTCGTGGAAGATCTCCTGGGCAGGAAAAGGGCTTGGCTTTGACCAAGGATGATCTGCAATCTCAGAAGAAGGGAGAGTTGATGAATGGGTGTAAATGGAGTGACATTACGACAGAGGCGAGTGATGAGGATCTTATTGATCTGGATCCCTTCTTTGCGGATCATCTGTCAGGTGTTAATGACTGTGACAGTGAGGAATTGATGGAGGTGGATCCCACTTTAATGCTTCCTCCCCCTCCTTCATTTGATTGGGTTATTCGAAAGGTTGCAAAGGTAAGTAAAAAAATGAAAGTTTCGTTCAAGGGCATAAAAAATCAAGTGGAAGAGCTTATCAGAGAAATAAAGCAAAGGAGTTGGAGCCCCAGAAAATCAAAGAGTAGCAAGAACAGAGGGAGGTATGCCAAGGAGGTGAAGAATCTATCGATTATATGAGGGGAGAGCTCGTAAGGGTAAGGGATACAGGAAGAAAGGTCAACAGGGATTTTCATCCGAATCGTTTACTAATGAAGACAAACATTATTTCTTGGAATATTAGGGGTCTCAGAAGGGAGGAGAAGAGGTGGTGTGTTAAGGACCTTGTTAAGAGGTGGAAGGTTGATTTATTTTTAGTGCAGGAGACGAAATTGCATCATTTTGATGGTAGTGTTTGTAGGGATCTTTAGGGGCCGGAGAGCATTTAACTTTATTCATAAACCAACGTTGGGTAGTGCTGGGGGGATTCTGTTGGCTTGGAACTCTAAGATCATTTTTTTTGGATAAATAACAACTTTATTAAGGAAAGAGAAAAAAATGGAACAATACAACGGAGCCCGAAGGCTTACCTTAATAGATCCAACAACACATTCGATCTTACAATATTGGGCAACTCAACCCCTCATTTAGCAATTTTGTCCGCAAGCCCATTTTACGCTCGCGGAACATGGGCCACAACCACATTTAAGGAGCCCACCAAATCCCACATTTCATGAATAAGATGCGCATATTTCTAAGAACCCGGGGAATCGCCCAAACACCTCCCAACCACCACCGAAGAGTCACCTTCAACCAAGGATTGGTTGATTCAAAGCACAGATCTCCGGAGTCCCATGACCTCAATTTTGGTAGAATCAGCTATACCAAGGGGGACCGCAATGATCCTAATGATATCCCCTTTAAAGTCCCGAATTGCACACCCAAACGCCATCATTGAAGCATCAGATTGGAAGATTGGAGAGTTCTCGATGACTGTGTTGTGTAGGAGGAAGGGAGATGATGACGTTTGGTCTTTCTCGGGCGTCTACGGGCTGTGTGATCCTAGTTCCTCTATTCGGCTTTGGGAAGAGTTGAGCAATATTCAGAGGTTATGGCAAGTGCCTTGGTGTTTAGGCAGGGATTTTTCAATGTAGTCAAATTTCCTTCGGAAAGGCAGGGGGCTTTGCATAGCTTTTCTTAGATGAGGCTATTTAATGATTTTATTAGGGACCATGGTTTGGTTGATCTTCCGTTAAAGGGGACGACTTTCACTTGTTTCAAAGTAATACTAGTAGCTCTTGCAGTTGTATTAATAGATTTTTGTTCTCTTTGGATTGGTTAGAGTAGTGCCAGGTGTTTTCTCAAGAAGCCTTGCCGAACTCTGAATCCGATCATTTACCTATTTTGTTCTCTGCAGGGGGTCTTCAGGCTGGTCATTGTCCTTTCAGGTTTTAAATTATGTGGCTGGAAATCTCGGGTCTCAAAGAAAAAAAATTAGATTATGATGGGAGGAGTTTCAGGTTAAAGGGTCGGCTGGTTTTACTTTTGGGCAAAAATTAAAATTGCTTAAGGAGAAGATTATCTGATGGAAGGAGTTTGGTGTTATGAAAGTGAGGAAACAAAGATGTATGAAGATTTTGTCAAAGCTAAATTGGAAGGGTGTTTTTTCCTCTTTCTTCAGAGGACTTGCTTCGTCATTCGAATTCAATCGAGGAATATCATAGATTGTTGAGGATGAAAGAGATTTCTCAGAGACAAAAGTTTAGAGCTTGTTGGCTAAAGGAGGATGATAGGAATACCAGCTTTTTCCACAAGATGGAGAACATGAGATTCTCTACAAATTTCATATCAAAACTTCTCATTGATAATGAGTGGGTTTTTAACCAATCTCAAATTCGTGACAGCATTGAGGATTTTTACGTCAGGCTTTACTCGGAACCTTTCCTTGTTAGGCCAAATATTGAAGGGGCGGAGTTTGATTGCATTTCTAGAGATCAACAATCCTGGCTTGAAAGAGGTTATGTTTGCTCTTAGTAGTTTGGAGGAGGACAAGGCTCCAGGCCCTGATGGGTTCCCTATCAAATTCCTGAAAGTGTTTTGGGAGGTGGTGGGGTCGGAGGTCTTGGCAGTCTTAAATGCTTTTTGTAATAGAGACAAATGGTGTAGAAGCCTTAGTGCTACTTTCATTTTTCTGATCCCTAAAAAGGTTGGGGCCTCTGAGATCAAAGATTTCTGCCCTATTAGTTTGGTGGGTTGTCTCTACAAGCTGCTCTCCAAAATTCTGACTCTTAGAATCAAAGTTGTTCTTCCTGATATAATCTCAAAATCTAAAAACGCCTTTGTTTGATATAGACAAATCACAGATTGCTTGCTTCTAGCCAACGAGTACATTGATGCCAGGATTTAATTAGGAAAAATGGGGATTGTTTTGAAGATCGATATGTAGAAGGCCTATGATCATGTTTGCTGGTCTTATTTGGATAGCATGCTTCTGGAAAATGGGGTTTCGGCAAAAATGAAGGAATTAGATGAAAATTTTCTTTTCTTTCCTGTCTTTTTCGGTGATGGTGAACGGGTCTCCTAAGGGGTTCTTTGATGCTTCTAGGGGTTAAGGAAAGGTGATCCTCTCTCCCCTTATCTCTTCATCATTGTGGCAGAGTTTCTTAGTAGGTTGGTGAAAAAGGCTGAATCTAGCGGATTGCTAGTTGGTTTTTCCCCTAAGGTAGGGAGTCTTCAAGTGCCTTTTCTTTAGTTTGCTGACGACTCTTTGTTCTTGTTGGATGCGTCCGAGGAAGCCATGCAAAATTGAGAAGCGTCCTTAGTTTTTAAGTGGTAGCAAGGCTAAGAGTGAATTTGTAAAAAATCTAAGATTTTTCTGGTGGGCAATGTTCCATGTTTGAAGGATTTGGCTTCTATCATGGGGTGCCAGGTGGATGAGTTTCCTTCTTCTTATCTTGGGCTTCCCTTGGGTGCTAGGCCAAATTCTAAGCATATATGGGTCCCGGTGTTAGAAATGATGGAGAAAAAACTTTCTTGTTCGAAGGGTCGTTATCTTTCTAAAGGAGGGAAGTTAGTCCTTATAAGAAGTGTGTTATCCAGCCTCCTTATTTATTTCCTCTCTTTGTTTGTTGCCTTGGTCTTGGTTTCATCTTGTTTTAATCAGATTCAAAGGGGGTTCCTTTGGTAAGGTGTCTTGGGCGACCAGAAGATTCATTGGGTGAGTTGGTCGGGGATTTGTAATCCAATGGAGAATAGGGGGTTGGGAGTTCATTCTATTCGCTTGCTCAATAGAGCCCTTCTGTGTAAATGGCTTTGGAGATTTGGGACAGAGAGGGGTGCTCTTTGGCGGAGGGTGATTACTGCGATATGGAAAAAACAAGAACAGTTGAGATTGCCTTCCCATTTGAGGCCCGATGGGGTGTAGTCTTTGGCCCATCATTCTCAATGGGGTTGCTCGGTTCCTTAGTTTTACCCAGTGTGTGGTTTTCAATGGTGATAGGGTTCTTTTCTGGAAAGACAAGTAGTGCTTTAGTGTTTCCCTGCGTCTGCTATTTCTTAGATTGTTCTCTCTTTCTCATTGTAAAGAAGGCACGGTTAAGGATCACTTGTTCTTGGAACATGCATTTAAGGAGGAATTTGAACGATTGGGAAGTGGGGGAGATGGCTAATCTTATGGCAATTGTGGATGGCTACAGATTGGGCGATAGGGATCGGGAGGACGAGAAAGTGTGGGTGCCTGATGTTGAGAATGGTTTCTCTATTAAGTCGTTATATTCAAAGTTGAGTACTCTAGCCCTATAGTCTGTCCTTCATGGCTTATTTGGAGCACAATAGTTCCGACAAAGGTTTCGTTTTTCATTTGGCTTTTGTGGTGGGACCGCGTTCCATCGATGGATATTTTGATTCGGAGAGGTTTTGTCACTCTGAACAGATGCGTAATGTGTGGCTCAACGAGTGAGTCTTCAAGTCATCTCTTTATCCATTGCCAGGGGGTGGAGTTTTGTGGCAGTACATCCTCAAACATTTTCATGTGCGGTGGGTGGCTCCAGGGTCTCCAAGGCTTCTCCTCAATTCTTGGTCTGGATTCCAATTTTCGAACCTTTCTAAATTGGGTGAGGAGGTGTGGAAGGTGGCACCGCATGCTATTAGTTGGACTCTTTGGGAGGAGCGCAACAACTGCATCTTCCAAAACCGGTTTGCCCCTCCTGAGAATTTGATCAAATCCTTGTTTTTGAAGATTCTTCGATGGCTGCCGGCTGCTTCCTTGCGCAGGAACATCTCCTTCAGAGTTTGGGTTTTCGATTGGAGTTCCCTGATTTTCCATGATGCCTGATCTGGTTTTGATGGGCAACTGCTTGTTTATCTGTTTTTTCTTTTTGTTTCTGGGCTTTTGGCTTGGGCATTTCTCATGCTTTGGTCATGGTTCTGTGTTGCCCTTTTCTTCTTGAATATATTACATTATCTTTCAAAAAAAAAAAAAAAACTTATAATTACACATTCATTGTAGTCTTATCTTATTAAATGCTACTGCAGAACAAGTATTGTCTAACCGGTTTAAGCAGGTAAAGTGGTGACCAGTTTGGCAGCTGGTTGGGTTCTTAGAATACTGTATAAAGGTATACATAAGTGCTGATAACCACAATAAAATACCCTTACCAGGAGATGGAGCAGCCTAACTATACATAAGTTGCATATTGTGGCCAGAATTACGGAGTCCTTGTACATCTAAAGTGGCCAACAAGCACAGTTACTAATATTGTATTTGTTATAAAAAATAAAAAATAACCGAAATAAATCATTGTATCCTCAAGGAATGATACTACCCTTGAGATAACCAATAGTTTCAGGTATCAACTGGTAGATCTGAATTATTAGATTGTTGTAATATACAGGAGATACGAAATTTATCCAACGGTTACACTGGTATGAGCATGTGATAGGTCCAAAAGAAAGGCTTTGTTACTCGTGAGACAGACACCAGATCACACATACACAAGGAATCAGGGGTTAAATGTTTGGTTCCCATGGGCAAGCAAACCAACATTATGAGTCAGTATCAACATGACTAAGTTGCTGCCACTAAGTTTTCTTTTTTTGATTAGATAAGGAAAAGATTTCATTAATGGGAAAAACCCAAAATTGAAAGAAAAATACAACCACTAAAGGACTCCAAAGACTATGGCTGATCAAGTTAAAAGGGTAACGTGTTTGGAAGCGGGAAATGGGAGGAATGTTTTTTTTTGGGAAGATGTTTTGTACTGTCCAAGACCCTTGAAGGTGGAAGTTCCTGTTATCTTCAATATAGCCTTGGATAAGAAAGCTTTTGTGGCTGATTGATGGAACAGAGAGGGAAATGAAGGCAACTGGAATGTCCCTCTTCGTTTGGGAAATACAGGATATGATTAGGCTCCTCAACTATATCAATCGCATCCATCATTCTTTTGATAATGAGGATAACCAAATCTGCCCTTGAAACCAATGGAAGTTTCACAAATCGTGCTATAATTATGTTCAACCTTGCGTGGAGGTGAAATTCCCTTGGAAGGATCTTTGGCAGCGTAAAGCCCTAAGGTGGCTTCCTTTGTTTGGACAGCTACAGCTCTCAGAGGCAGGATATTGACTCTAGATAACCTTCAAAGAAGAGGCATTTCTCTCCCAAATATGTGTTTTCATTGCCATAGTGCAGAGGAGTCCATAGATCATGTTTTCATCCAATGTCCCTTTGCTTGTGAAGTTTGGTATATGTTGTTTCATGAAGTTGACCTTAATTAGGTTATGTTGAATTGCATAACAAATCTCTTCGATCAATGGCGGTTTTTCGGAAGGGGTGGAAAAGAAGGGAGGATTTCGAAGATGTGGATGGTAGCCATTTGGTGGTGCTTGTGGATGGAGCAAAACAATAGAATTTTTTATAATTGTACGGAGCCCTATAGTGTATAGAATCGTGGGTTTCCATTTGTAACGAGTTTGTTAATAGCTCCTTTATGGAGCTAAAGCCGGGGTGGGTTAATATCGTAAAAAACTGTGAGAACCCATAGTGGTTTTTCGGGGTCCTCTTTTCGGCTTGGGGATACCTTATCCCCTCCTTTAATAAACATTTTCTTATAAAAAAAAAAGGACACCAAAGACTAGGGAGTCCCATTCCAACACCCGACTATAATATTTTACATTGTTTAAATCCGGAATATGAGAAACCCAATAGAACAGGAGAGAAAGAGCAGAAGACGAGTTGCTTCGGGTCCATAGCCTTGCCTTCGAAAATCCAAGAATTGCACTCTACAAATCACCCAAGTCGTGATTTCGGGAACCCCATGTCATTATTATATGGCCTTCATTATTATGTATTGGGCTTGTACAAGCACCAAGGAAAATTAAATGGGAAGACCTCAAAAGGGAAAGATATCAGCGACAACCACATTTAGCACAAATTTTAACCCCCTATACACTAATCTATGGTTGACTTCTACATGACGGGTAGCCATAGAGCATGTGTAACTGAAGAATAAATATGCTAGATCCCAAACTAATGTGAATAAGAGGGAATCAAGGATCCAATACAATGACAAATTTGAGTTTCTTCTTATTTTAGGATGGAATTCGTTTCATTTAAAGAGGATATATGCAACTTATCTAACAACAAATGTGGCATATGATGAAAAAGAATATTGTTGCAGTCAATAGTCAATGATGAGATAGGGAAGTCTACAACCCCAAAATATCAACAGATATGAACAGGCATTCATTGGTGCCCCTGTTTGGAAAGAAGTGGATGGCAGAGGGAGGAAGGAGAACTACGAAGAATGGATTTTTGTCCAAAAAAGGAAAAGGGGCCAAGCCAGGAGAGAAACTATAGGGAAAGATGAATGGTTGGACCATGAGTTAACCAGAATGATAGAACGGACAATTAAATACTCAATTTCTCAATCAAAAAGTATGGTTTGGGACAAAAAAAATTGCAAAGTCTTCCAACCATGTAGCAAATATGACCAAAACGACCATGACTTTGGAAGGCATCGATATAATGGGCGTAACTATGGCCTAGTAGCCAAAAGGGGGCAGATAAGAGCTAATGGCAAAAAATATTGACGGATGGTGAAACAAGTATTCGGATCGAGAAAATCGATATATGAACCTGGATTTCAAAAGGAAGAACCCTAATACTCAAAGACTGATAATTTCTTAGGGTGAGAAGGTAGAAACCAGGAGAGACATAAGCCGATCTAGCGGACAAAAGGAAAAGAAGGAGAAGAATGGTAAGAAAGATTGAACGCAGAAGGGGTCTAAATCGGAGCAGAGGAAAGGCGACCCCAAAATCAAGTTCACACATCTGACATAACAGGGAATTAAAGAGACTCAAGTCCTTGATCAACTATGAGGCTTTGTTTAACTCCAGAAGCAGAAGCTGAAGCTGAAGCAGAAATAGAAACGAGGGAAGTAGGGAGGTGGAGGAAGGGGGAAATAATAAGATTGTTATCCATGAAGATACGAATGCTATCTTGGAATGTTAGGGGGCTCAGGAGCAGTGAGCGTCATGCGTGCGTAAAAGATGTATGCAAAAGATGGAGGGTGAATATTATGTCTTTGCAGGAAACCAAGTTGTCTACTTTCTGGCACAGGGAGGCTATGGATGTCTAGGGTTGTATAAATGGAGGTACTATCACAAACCAACTTTAAATCAATCTGGAGGGATTCTCATGGGATGGAAGGATCAAGCGGTGGAGGTGATGAACGTTATAGAATGCAAATTTTTTGTGCTTTTAAAATGTAAGTGGAGGGATGATTCTTTAGAATGGTCGTTTGTCAAAGTGTATGGGGTGCATGATGCCGCTTCTCATAATTGCAGGTGGAATAAGCTCTCTGCTATGATAGCCGCTTGGTCAGTGCCATGTTGTTTGGGTGGTGATTTCAATATAGTCAAGTCGCCCAACAAAAGAATTGGTACGCATAACTTAAACAGTCAAATGCTGAATTTCTCTAATTTTATTGTTAGACATGTGTGCCAAATATACGTGGTCAAACAAGCAAGATAATCCAATTATGAGTCGTCAGGACAGATTCCTCTTATCAACATCCCGGATAGACCATTTAGGTGTTGGATCTTAGTGTGCTCTTCCCAATCTAGATTCCGATCACATTCCAATTTTACTAAGTCATGAAGATGAATTGGGTGGGCCCACACCATTTAGATTCGAACTCATTTGGCAGGAAGTGCCCAATTTCAAGGATAAAGTCAGATAATGGTGGGCTGGTTATAAAGTGGGAGGAACAACGGGTTATATTTTAGCGTAGAAGTTTAAGCCTTAAGTCTAACATCAAAAGGTAGAACAGGGAAGTGTTTGACCAAGCCGAAAGGAAAAAAAGAGGAATGTTTAAAGAAGATGGAGGCACTTGATGAACTAGCTCAACAGGTCCCATTTCGGATGTTTTAAAGACCGAAAGATCTATCTTGGTTAAAATTAGAGGATATAAGCTAGAGATAAAAGTCCTGTTTGGACTGGTTAAAGTTTGGGGACGCTAATACCAAATATTTCCATCGTATGGTATCAATAAAAAGAAAGAAAAATATTATCTCTCAGATGATGGTAAATGAAAGGTCTCTTTCATCACAGCAAAGCATGTCGGAGGCTTTTTCAGATTATTTCCAAAACTTGTTTAAGGAAGCTAGGGCGCAAAGACCGAGGTTAGAAGGATTACACTACTCTAGAATTCTTCTGGATTAGGCTTCATGGTTGGAACGCCCATTTTCAAGTCAAGAGATCATTGAAACTTTAAAAAGTCTTAAGGAAGAAAAAGCATCAGGGCCGAATGGGTTCCCAACTCGTTTTTTCCTGGAGTTCTGGGATACCATTAGGGTGGATATCATGAAGGCCATCAAAGCCTTCCATGAAAATGGCTCTCTATGTCGATCTCTGAATACTTCTTTCATCTCCCTACTCCCGAAAAAGGTGTCCTTGAGCCAAATGATTTCTAGCCAATCAGTCTTTTGAATAGGTTTTATAAAATCCTAAGCAAGCCCTAGCTTGCCAGATAGAAGAAGTAATGGGTTTAGTTATCTCCCCGTCTCAAATGTGTTTGTGAGAGGGCGTCAAATGTTGGATTGCGTCCTTGTGGCAAATGAATGCATCAATTATTGGATCAAGAAAAAAATTAAAGGGATGGCTTGTTAAATAGACATGGAGAAGGCATATAATCATGCAAACTAGGATTTCCTTGACGGGGCTCTTCCAAAGATGGGGTTTGGCAAAAAATGGTAGTTCTAGATAAGAGTTTGCATATCTTTTGCAACTTATTCTATTTTGCTGAATGGCACATCAGTTGGTTTCACCAAAGGACAAAGGGGTCTTAGACAAGGGGACCTCCTATCCCTATTTCTTTTTAATATTGTGATGGAGACATTTAGTCAACTAGTGGCCCAGGTGATGTAGGATATCTAGGCAAACAAGATTCCTACAGTAATCAATTAAGAATAAAGCCTAAAGAAATTCATCAAAAAAAAAAAAAAAAGAACAAAGCCTAAAGAATGGTTTTTTAGGGACACCAAGAAAAATAGATTTTGGGATACATTCAATTTAGGGTATGCTCTAAAATTATTTAGAAGCCTTGGAATAGGTCCTAAATTAATTTAGAGGTGTTTTGAAGGAATCATAAAATAAAAGGACCGATGAGATAAGCAAGAATGATGGTAATCAAAAGAATAAAGAGTAAGGAATGAAAATATATGTAAAAAGAAATATTAAAAGAAGAAGAATGAAAAGATTTTTGCAGAAACTAAAATAAAAGAAAGAATATGAAAGAGAAGAAGTGACATGACGGAGAAAGAGCAAGAAAGAAAAAAGAATAAGTTAGAGGGAGAACTCAACACATGAAAGGTGGGAGAAGATAACCAACCAATACGACTCCAAGACAGGTCTTCAAAATTTTATTTCCTTCAAACTGGTCATACAAGAGGTCTTAAGACCTATTTATAATATTTTAAAAAAAGAAATTGAACCAAAACACCCCTTCCTGTATGGTCAACCCAAAAAACAAACCCAAAAATATTCTTAAAAAATCCTAAAACACTCATAAACTTCTCAAATTTAATATTAACCCCCTCCCACGGCTCATATGACCTTATTACAATAAATTCACCAAGAAAACCCTCCCAAAACATTAAAAAAAAAAAAAAGTAAAATTAAAAACAAATCCTATGGACAACATGTAGATCACTTAGGTTTCCTTGAAAACATTCGTCATAGTTTTCACAAAGGTTGGAATTTCTCAAGCCATGATAATGCCATCATATCAACTCTCCCCTTCTTGGAAAACTCAACCCCGTTGAGTTGGGGTGGAGGTCCAATAATCCCGGGTCAATTATGTGGAATAGGCCGCCATGGGTAAGTGGTACACTTCTTCTTTAGCTTGAAGTTCAATGGCCCCTCCATCTACAAAGTCAATTGAGTTAATATACGTCTCCCAGACACATTATGTCTGAAATCCTGAGGCTTGATCCCGGGTCGATGATTTTCTTGCTTCAATTGAGTTAACAAGATGTGGGTTCTTTGTCTAAATTTCTGAGGCTTGAACCTCTTGTTCATTGTTGCCTTTAATTCTTCCTATGTAGACAAAATTCCTAAGTTGGCTTTGGCATGACTCTCCTTGTATTGTTGCCACTACATAAGAGTTGTCCCTTTCAGTTTTACCTCTGCAAATTGTAATATATGTCTCTCAGACACATTATGTCACCTGAAGTGAGACTCCACACTATGCACCCAGTTTAGATAAGCATCCAGATCTCAGTTCCTATGGAAATCTGGTACATCCAACCTCACAAATCGATCTGAATCCTGTGAAGATCTGAAGGGAGGTGACATAGATCTGTGTATGTGTTCTCGCCTAAGACTTGAATCCTGTTGTGACGATTCCCCAGACTAAACTTGTTCTTTGCCCTTTTTCATTCCTTGAATGTCCACGAGCAAACCCTCAACTGTACCAACCAACTGTGCCACTAATACCTCCAATTTGTCCATTTGATTTGTCAGATCGACATTTACAGACTCCAGTTCGCGTGCCTAATTCTTAACCTTAACTGAAAGGTCATTATTATTGATCCCCATGACTGATTAGGCTTTCAAGAAAATTTTGGGGCTTTTGGAAAAGTCCCTAAAGTAGTCAAAAGGGTTTTTTTAGGGCTTGCTCAAGTAGATTGGGGTGATGTCAACCCTTTCATGAATACCCCAAAAGGATTTAGGGTGACCCTAAATTAATGGAAAGTTAGCCCATGTAAAGATCCAAACCCTTTGAAAAGGACCCTAAATGAATGGAGAAGGGTTTGGAGTTGCTCAAAAGAATTTAGGGTAGACCCTAAATTAATTTGAAGTCCTTTTGAAAAGCCCTAAATTAATTTTAGCACTTTTGAAGGAACCCTAAATACCAATGATAATAATGTCCACAATTTAAGAAATAAGGGAAAAATAAATTAGGTTTTTGATAGAAAGGATCCCAACTAGAATGAAATTAGTTGGAAACCTAGCTTTGATAGCAATTTGATGTAGGATATCTAGGCAAACAAGATTCCTAGAATAATCAATTAAGAACAAAGCCTAAAGAATAGTTCTTTGGGGACACCACGAAAAGCTAAAAAATGAAAAAGATCGGGATACATTCAATTTTAAGTATAGCCTAAAATTATTTAGAAGCCTTGGATTAGGCCCTAAATTAATTTAGTGGTGTTTTGAAAGAACCCTAAAATAAAAGGACCGATGAGATAAGCAAAAATTATGATAATCAAAAGAATGAAGAGTAAAGAATAAAAAGATATGTAAAAAAAAAAAAAAAGATTAAAAGAAGAAGAATGAGAAGATTTCTATAGAAATTAAAATAAAAGAAAGAATATGAAAGAGAAGAGGTGACGTGAAGGAGAAAGAGCAATGAAGATAAAAGAATAAGTTAGAGAGAGAACTCACCACGTGAGAGATGGGAAAAGATAACCAACCGTACGGTTCCAAGACAAGTCTTCAAAATTTTATTTCCTTCAAAATTGGTTGTACATGAGGTTTTAAGACCTATTTATAATATAAAAAACAAACAAATTGGACCAAAATACCCCTCCCTATACGATCAGCTCAAAACAAACCCAAAAAATTCTATAAAAAATCTTAAAACACTCCTAAACTTCTCTTATTTAATCTTAACCACCTCTCATGGCTCATATGGCCTTATTACATTAAATTCACCAAGAAAACCCTCCCAAAACATTAAAGAAACAATAAAATTAAAGACAAATCCTATGGACAGCATATAGATCACTTGGGTTTCCTTGAAAACCTTGGTCTTGGCTTCCACAAAGGTTGGAATTTCTCAAGCCTTGATAATGCCACCGCATCACAAGTGGAAGAAGTTGGCTATCTTAGTGGATGCAAAATAGGTGACGAGGGGCCCTCGATGGTGCTCCTTCAATTCACAGATGATTCTTTGGTGTTCCTTCCAAATTCGAAAGAGGGAGTGGGTACCTTGAGGTCTATGTTATTGATGTTTGAAGTTGCATCAGGTTTGAAGGTGAATCTGCCCAACAACAACAAACAACAACAAACAGCCTTATCCCAACTATTTGGGGTCGGCTACATGAATCCTGTTCCGCCATTCCGCTCTGT
>JAOXJP010074469.1:0-15190 GCA_025762735.1 Platanus orientalis
GTAAAATTTAAGAATTTTCTGACACACACCCAGGGGTATTTAGGTAATTTTGGGTTTATTCCCAGAAATTACAGAATTTCCCTTTTAGGTTTCTTTCTTCTCTTTTCTTTGTCTTTTCTTGTTTCAATTATTTTAAACCCCCTTTCTTCTTTTATTTTCATTAAATCTTGATTACTTAAAGTTCAATTCTTAGTTTTTTAACATTATTTTTGTTTTTGCTACATATTTTGGGTTTTATTGAGATTCTTGGCTATCATTCTACGTCAACTTTGGTATCATCTCCATTATACTGCATTAGATAGTAATAACTTATTTCTGGTTTCATGGAGCTCAACAACCATCCCATGACCATAGCATTTACTGTTTTCCACTTTCGATACTTGTGATCACCCTTGGAGGAACTTCTAGTTCACCTACCAAATAGTTTACTGACTTGCCATCTCGCAATCGAATCACGAGAGACCACTTTCAAATGGTTCCTTACCAAAAACTGATCCTTCCTCTTTTAATCAAACCACCAAAAAAATCCTACACTGATCGTATCAATCAAATTTTTTGAATTTGGGATTTTTCGCTCTCTTAAAAAAACTGCTTGAAAAAAATAGTTCTACGCACCAAAAAAATTATGCAAAAATCACCATAATTCTTATAACATCATCATGATCCGGGATCTACTTGCTGCTGTCACTAACACCACTGTATTGTCACGACTAGCTATTCTCAAGCTATCGTGCGACACTCGCCCATCTCGATGGTCCACGTGTTAGCGTAAAGATGCCACAAGCAATGCCAAAGCAAAGAAAATTTGAGCAACGTGCAGTGGCAATGATGGGTACAATGGCAAACAATAGTGCCAATGTCGGCCGCAATAACAACAAACAATGTTATAAATGAAAGCCAACAAGCACGTCGAAAAGTAACTAGGGGCAACTGAAAGCAAGCAAATTTTATTGATAATAGGCAATTGATTACAACCTAAAGCTACCTGGGGATCACCAGGCATAGTGTGTGGTAGCATCATGCCAACAAGCCAACAACAGGTGAGGTAGCAAGGCTCCAAGGCCACACTCCTTGAAGACCTGTCACTCCCCCTCCAGGTGGATGTTAAGTCTTTAATAGATTTCCAGAAGGAAACATCCATCTCCCCCCCCCCCCAAGAAAATCATATTGATTATTTATGATATTGCAACTAAACCCTAATATTTACAAAAAATGCTATTAGGCTTACAAGCAAGGCCACTATAAGCACAACGCTACCCAATGACACCCATGTCACAAGCCATGAGCCATGCAAACAGTGTTAAATAAGCATGGTTGTGACATTCTCCCCCACCCATTAGGTTGACATCATCGTCGACTTCTTTGCAAGGTATTCTTTTATCTGGTTAGTGAAGGCGATTAAGGCATTGGCAGGTTCCCAACTGGCTTCGACATTGGATAGACCCTTCCATTTCACATGGTACTCCATCTGAATCAACTTGGCTGGAAAGGCTTAAGAACGACGTTCAACTATAATATGCTAGACTTCATGGGAAGGAGCAGTGGAAACATAAGTTGTAGGCCGTGTGGGGGTGTTTCTCAAAATATCTTCCTTGTCAGCGTGATATGGCTTGAGGCAGCTAGCATGGAAGATAGGTTGAAGCTTTTTTGAGCCAAGTTGGGAGTTGGATTTTGTAAAAGACCTTACCTACTTGGGAAATTATGGGAAAAGACCCTTTATAACGATGCACCAACCCCTCATGGAAGCGGTGCAAGTACTTTAGGTTGCCAACCCTTAATTTCACGAGTACCAAGTCTCCTATGTTGAACTTATCCAGCCTCTGCTTTTAATCGGGCCACTTCTTCATTTGCCTTGTTGTTTTCTCCAAATATGCTCGGGTGACTTCGGTGTTGCACTACCAATCTTGTGTGAAAAGATAGGCTTTGGGGCTACTCCCCTGGTAACCAGTCGCAACCTAATGAGGCATAAGTGGTTGTTGGCCAGTTAGTGGTTCAAAAGGACTCCTGTTTGTTGAAGAGTTCTACTGCAAATTGAAAGCAACATCCAACAAATTTACCTACTTCTTTTGGTTGACACTTATATAGTGCCTAAGATATTCTTCAAGTAATGCATTAAAACGCTTGGTCTAGCCATTGGTTTGATGACCACTTGTTGAGAAGTTAAGCTGTGTCCCGAGAAGTTTAAATAGCTCACTCCAAAACTGCCCAGTGAAGCTTGGGTCTCGGTCACTAACAATGTCAAGGGGCACTTCCCAATACTTCACAATGTGTTTTATGAATAAGTAGAGGCAACCTCTTCCACTGAGCAATGTGTTTGAGCTTGGATGAAGGTGACATATTTCAAGAATTGATCAACCACTACAAGAATGGACCCATACTCCCCCACCTTTGATAGAGACAGGATAAAATTCATGGATACACTCTCCCACGGCCTTTATGGAATAGGCAAGGGTTGAAGTAATCCAATGGGTTTATCTCACTCAATTTTGTCTTGTTGGCATACGAGACATGTCTTGACATACTCCATCACATCGTCCTGCATGTGCAGCCAATAGTACCCTCGCTCTAGCAATGCGAAGATGCAACGCCATCCTTGATGGCCCGCCCATAGAGTGTCATAACACTCTCATTAGTTCTCGTCTCAAGTCCCGTGAATGTGAAACATATAGGCGCCTCCCCTTTGTATATAGAAGCCCGTATTTACTCCAAAAGCGTCGAGTCTTTTCAGACTCAACCAAAGGCCACAACACTTTGGCGTGGGGATCATTCTCAAGTCCTTGGATTTGGTCAAGTAGAGTGCTCTTTGGTTGGGAGGCACTCAGTTGGGGTCTTTCTTGCCTCAGAGCTGCAAGTTTTGCTTTGTGGCTTAAGGCATCAACAAACAATATTAGTCCACCCTGGTTTGTATTCCAAGGCCAAATCAAACTCTGATAGAAACTCTTGCCAACGAGCTTGCTTAGAGGTCAACTTCTTTTGAGTCAGTAAGTGGGAAATAACCGTGTTGTCTGGCTTCACCATAAATCTTGAGCCAAGCAAGTAGTGCCTCCATACTCGAAGACAATGTACAATGGCCAAAAGCTCTTTCTCTTAATTAATGTAATGCTTTTTTCAGTCTCATTAAGCTTCCGACTTTCAAAAGCAATGGGGTGATTGTCTTGCATCAACACACCCCCAAGGGCAAAGTCAGAGGCGCTTATTTGCACCTCAAATGGCTTGGATATGTCAGTAAGCGTCAAAACCGAGTTAAAGGCCACAACGAGCATCAGTCTGTTGAATGCTTGGCGGCACTTTGTCAGTCAAACCCATGGTTAGTCCTTTTTGAGTAAAGAAGTCAGTTAGCGGTGCGACCTTCCCTGAGTACCCTGTAATGAACTGACGATAGTAATTGGCTATACCCAGGAAGGAGCGTAGCTCGCTAACGGTGATCGGTGGCTTTCACTCTTGGATTGCACTAATGTTCTCCATGTCCATCTTCACCTTTCCCTTACCAACTACATGTCCTAGGAACCCGATGCTTTCTTAGGCAAAGGAGCATTTATCTCTTTTTACATGATAAACAGAGGTGCTCAACATGCTCCTCCAAGGTGGCACTATAGACCATGATAATCATCCAAGTACACCACAACAAACTTGTCAAGGCAGTCATGAAAAATCTCATTCATTAGCATATAGAACATTGTTGGGGCATTGGTCAGTCTAAAGGGCATGATAAGGAACTCAAACGCACCATATTTTGTGACGCAGGTGGTCTTTGGCTCATCACCTTCCGCGATGCTAACCTGAAATACCCCGACCTTAACTTCAACTTTGAGAAGTGCTTGACAAGGTTCAAAATCTCATTATTAGGACTTGTATTACGGCTCTGAGAGACGTAGATGTCTCACGTCTTGCAGCTTATCGCAAAGAGACGGCATTCGAAACCGACAGACGGTGAAAAACGGGTTAAATGAAGGAATTTTGATTTGAAACTTAGGATTTAATAGAATAATAACTAATAC
This sequence comes from Platanus orientalis, assembly GCA_025762735.1. Taxonomy (NCBI): domain Eukaryota; kingdom Viridiplantae; phylum Streptophyta; class Magnoliopsida; order Proteales; family Platanaceae; genus Platanus; species Platanus orientalis. Next base: position 3,999 of record JAOXJP010074469.1, read on the forward strand.
ACACTTAGGAATCATTAATATAAGAAACAACCATCTATGATGGTTGGAAGAACCGTCACCTTTATGACATACGTTGTCGCCTATGGAATCTATGGAAACACTATGTAAGCCTTAAAATTTTTGAATGTAATCTTAGAAAATGTTATAATAAACATTATTGAACACTTATAAATCATTATACTTCATTTCAGACTTGGGTATCAATAGTTGGGAATCGGTACCCTCGTGACACTCGTTATCACTCATGTGTAGAATTTTAAGTGTTATGAGGTTGATAAATAAGTAAATAACACTACACATTGCAAAATAAAACTATAAGTCCATATCCATAAAACATAATCAATAATACAAATGTATAGATTGAATTTTTTCTTATTTTTTGGAATTTTTAATTTTTTAATTATTAAATAAATACAATTTTTTTTTCCAAAAATCTACCAAAAATGACATGTTATGTGCACAATGGTATGTGGTATGTCATATAAAAAAATTAGACTAAACAATGCTCATTTCATATAATTTTTTGAATTTTCTTTTATTTTTTTGAAGAAAAAAATTCTTTTCATGAATTTTTTTTCCATAAATGTGTAGATCTATTAGAAATGTATAACATATAAAAAATTCATAAGGATTAGAGAAGAAATAGAGATTTTACTGAAGTTTTTGTTGAAATTTGGGGTTTCGGGTTTGAACATTCAATTCGGCTCAAATCTCCATTTTCAAACAAAATTAGCTCAAGTAGAGTCCTAGATTTAGGTTATAGAAGCTAAATTTAACAAGAAATTGTAAAAAAATTTGGATTTTTGAAGGTTTTAAGGAGCTGCGATACGGGGTGTTCCTCCGTTGTGAGAAACAAGACACCCTATTTCGTGTCTTGCTTTGTATTTTAAGGGAAAAAAGCCAAAATGACCATGATTTTGTGAGATGGGTGTACGAGATGTGAGACGTCTCGTAAGATCTTGTACAAAACCTGTTTTTTTGCTGAACATAACCCTTTCGAGTCGCATGCCTGCAATATCTATACATCTCGCGTGAGATTTTAAACCATGGTACTTGGCTCCTACAAGCTGGTCGGTCAACAATCAAAGGGATATGATACTTGTTCCGCACTGTCACTTTGTTTAAAGGTCGGTAATCAAAGCAAAGTTTTAAGCTTCCATCATGCTTCTTCTGAACGAGCACGGGTGGCTTGTAAGGTGCTTTTGATGCTTGCACGAGGCCCGCTTCTAGCAACCCATCTAATTGCTTCCGAAGCTCTGCCAACTCAAATGGAGCCATTCTATAAGGGTTTTTGGCAGGCGCTTAGCCCTTAAGATCAACTCGATTTGATGGTCGATAGCCCTTCATGAGGGAAGGCATTTTGGTAGTTTTTAGGGCATCATGTCATCAAACTCTTTCAAAATCTTGTGCACTTCCTTAGGACTAGGTTCTGAGCAAACTCCTTGGTTTCTACCTTGAGCGCTACCAAATAGCTCATTTCTCCCTTCTTCAACCCCTTAAGTTGTAGGACTGAAATCATTTTGTTGCCATCTCTCTTGGAAATGGCAGTGATCATGCATGGAGTCTCGCCAAACAGGCATAATGATTCCAGATAAGGCATCGACATAGCCTTGTTATCTTGAAGGAACTCGATCCCCAAGATCACTTGAAAGTTGTCCATGGGAATTTCCATTAAGTTGGTCTTCTCTGTCCATGTCCCTAGCTTCACTGGGACGGGCTTTGCAGTGCCAGGGACGGGTCGAGCAACTGAATTTATTGCTTTGATGCAGCTTGAGTCCTCTAATTGCAAGCCTAGTCGCCTCACCTTAGGCTCGATGACGAAGTTGTGAGTGGCTCCCGCGTCAATCATAGCTCGGGTATCCCTTCCATTTATCTTAAGGTTAATAAACATGAGCTCCCTTGATGGGGCCTTCTTGTTAGCAACTTATTCCTTCATAGCATACAACAAGTGGAGGGCTCGCATCCTAGGCTCCCCCTCTTCCTCTTCCTTAAGCGCTTCCACCTGGGATGTTGATGCTTGCATAACATTGAGGGTTTGCTTCTGTGGGCAATTAGCTACCCTATGCAGTCCTCCACAGATGAAGCACTAGATGGATTTTGGGCTCATGGTCAACGACATTGAGTCCTTTGACGAAGAGTCTTTGTTTGATTGAAACTTCCCAATACTAATGCCCTTGCCCTTGAAGTTGGCTTTCCCGTCGGGCTTGCCAGCATTGTGGCTATTGGTTTTCTTCTTATCTGGGGCACCGGTAGAGTAGTCTTGCCAGTGCTCCACCGCGGCCTGTGCTGAGGCCAAGTCTTGCACTCACTAGACCTGTAGTTCAGTTTGCGCCCAGGGCTTTATGCCCTCAATGAAGTAAAATAGCTTGTCCTTCTCAGACATGTCTTTTATGTCCAACATTAGTGTCGGGAACTATTTCACATAGTCTCACACATAGCTAGTGTATTGCAACCGGCGTAGTTTCCGTTGGGCAATGTACTCCATGTTCTTAGGAAGGAATTGTCTCTTAAGCTCTCTTTTAAGGTCCTCCCAAGAGTTTATGGTGCAATGCCCATTCTGGATGTCATTGTAGCAGGTGCGCCACCATAACTTGGCGTCTCCAGTGAGATAAATGGTTTCCATCGAGACCTTGGTCTCTTCTAAGTCGAACCTTCTCTAAAGTACTGTTCCATGTCGAACATGAAATTTTCGAGGTTTTTCGCATCTCTAGCATCACCATAAGCTCTTGGCTCTGACACGCGCATTCGGCCAAGTACATCAGCACCGCTGCCGCTTGAGCCAACTGCTCTTACCAACAGATTTACCCGGATCCTAATATCCTCAATTTGGTCACGGAGGGCCTCCACAACACCTCGTGTGTCCTCATTTAGCGTGTCCATTATTCCTTCCAATTGATGGTACCCCCTCTTAAGGGCTTCCATCTGCTCGGTCAAGCGAGCAAAGGTGTCATCCACGTAACTAGCGTGGGCTTCCAGCCATTCGAGGCATTCTTTGTTTGTGCTCGTTGCTTGTGCCATTGTTGCTACCCAATCAAGCTAACTTGGCTCTGATACCAAATGTCATGACCAACTATTCTCAAGCTACCGTGCGGCACTCACTCGTCTCAACAGTTCATGAGTCAACCTAAAGATGCCAAAAGCAATGCCAAAGCAAAGCAAATATGAGCAATGTGCGGTGCCAATGATGGACACAATGGCAAGCAACAATGCCAATGTCTGGCCACAATAGCAACAAGCAATGTCACAAATAAAAGTCAACAACTACACCAAAAGGCAATGAGGGGTAACTAAAAGCAAGAAAATTTTATTGATAACAGGCAACTGATTACAACCTAAAGCTACCTAGGGATCACTAGGCACATTGTGTGGTAGTATTGAGCCAATAAGCCAACAACCAGTGAGGTGGCAAGGCCACACTCCTCCTCCAGGTGGATGTTAAGCCTTAAGTAGATTGCTAGAAGGAAACATCCAGCCCCCCCTTAGAAAATCTTATTGACTATTAATGATATTGCCACTAGATCTTAATATTTACAAAAATGCCATTAGGCTTACAAGCAAGGCCATGCAAGGCCACCCTAGGCATAATGTTATCCAATGACACACCCATGTCATAGGCCATGGGCCATGCAAAGAGTCATGGACAAGCATGGTGGTGACAGTACGGTTTGGTTGATGTCAACCCTACTTATGACACGTCTTCATTGCCAGCGAGTTTCGATCAATTCTTGGTTAGCTCTGATGCCAACTTTAAGTTTTACAAGTAGATCCAAGATCTAGAGTGAGAAAGGGAGAGAAAGAAAGAAGAAGAGAAAGGACAAAGGTTTTGAAAAACCATGTTAGAGAGTGATCCTTTCTACACTAGTTATTTATTTGTAGAGAGATTTGGTATACCATACATGTACATGTATATAATTAATATGACAATATTACCCTCCATGTAATGTATCTCGACAAAGTTCTCATCTCTTAATTCATTACCCATATGCTTGGGAGGTGTGGTTTGTGGTGGTTAAGGACTTTGGGTTGACTTGGGTCCCCCATCCCCAAGGGGGGGGGGATTTGGGGAGCCTCCTATATAGGTGGAAAACAGCAGCTCTCAATGCTAAGGGAATCAAATTTGGTGAATGGTTCTAGCAGCTGTGTGCTGGTCTATATGGATAGAACACAACAACCGAGCTTTCAATGATTATGCAGAACCTTCTTTATAAGTATATAGGAGACCGAAAGAAAAGTTTGTGTTTGGGCTTAGCAATGTAAAGGTTGTGAGGGCATGAGAAGTGAGGTTGTAATGAGGGTGTGGAACTCTATTATAGGAACAAGTATGTAGTTAGGAGGTTTGTTTAGGGTGGGCCTTCGTAAAATTTCCGCTTTTCTCTTTCTTTGTAGGAAACTACCTGTCCCCCTTCTCTTTTTATAATTAATTATTTTTTCTCATAAAAAAAGAGAGTAAAGGAAGCAATTCATACCACACCGGGGAGCCACAATGGGTTTTGATATGCAGGTTGTCTTTTCATCTCTAGACAAAAGTTTTTGGGCATGCAATAGGGACTATTTCAGTCCTATGTTCATCTGATTGGCGGGCAGATATCCTTTAATTGGTAGGAGGGGAAAGGGTTAATAGGGTACAGTATGGTTCAAGTAAGGGTGGAGGGGATATAATATGATCATAGTTGCTGAAGAAAGGTTTGGTGGGGTGTTTAGATGTGGGACGAAAGGAGTTGAGGGTGGGGTGGGAATGGTTTGGGGAGGGAATAGCAGGATTTACGATGGCTGTAAGTTAAAGGATATTTTGAGTCTAGAGTGGAAGGAGGCAGTGGTTCTCTAGCTGAACTATATGATCAAGTTGATACCGGTTTTGCTATGATGGTTAGGGAGAGTGTTAAAATTGGACATGTTAGAGGGATGTCACAAGCGTTGGTACTGTTTGTGGAGAGAGAGGAACCAATTTCAGAGAAAAGTTAGGCACTCCAAAAGATGGAATGTAAGCTGTTTGTTGGGGCTTTCTTTTGAGAGCCTGGAACAAGAGGCCTGGACCTTGTTTGCAGTGTCAAAGAAACAAAGAGGGAGTGGTTCTAGAATCATGATGTTGCACAGGAGCTGCGTAAGGAGTTCAGGGAGGTTAGTATTTGAGATGGGGAGTGACTAATTAGAAAGGGATGATCACTAGCTACAATGTTTGGAGAGGAAGACTAGGGGCCTGAGATTTGGTAATACATAAAGTTAGTCATTCTTTCAAGGAATGTGAGGGGGTTGGGTAGTAGTGACTAGTGAGAGGAGGATGGTGAAGGAGATGATCAGAAGGAACAAGGTGGAGGGGTTTTTATTACAGGAATCAAAGCATTGTAGGATGGATGATTTTTTAATTTAAGAGTTAAGCCAGTTTCAGGAATACAAGCTGGCTAATGCTACCGTTGATGGGGACAGCAGGGGGTATCATTGTTCTCTGGGACAAGAATATGGTGAACTGTGCTGATTCTTTTAATCAGTTCCTTCTCCATTTCTCTAGTAGGCAGGTTGAATGGTGATACAGAGCAGTGGGTCCTTACAGGAGCATATGGGCCTACCGAGGGGGCACTATTCACTGTTTTTCTAGATGAGTTGGATCAAATTCATAACCAATGGAACTTCCCTTGGTGTGTTGGGGTGGACTTCAATGAGGTTTTTTTGTGAAAGAATGGAATAGAGGGAGAAGGCGAACGAGGGGGATGGAGTACTTCTATGGTTTTATAGATTGGAATGGGCTCCAGGACCTTCCCATTTCCAGTACCAGATCTACTTGGTCAAACTTCCAAGTCAATCTGTCTATGAGCATTTAGACCGGTTTCTGGTGTCCACAGATAAGGAGGAATACTTCTCATTAGTTGTGGTTATGTTATTGTCTAGACCAGTTTCAAATCACCTTCCTGTTTTTCTAACAGGAGGAATTTGGAACTCAAGGCCAAAACTGTTTAGATTTCAAATAATGTGGGCCCTGAATCCGGGATTTGTCGGTTTGGTTGAGGGGTGGTGGATTTCTTTTGAAGTGGAGGGACTCCCACAACAGAGATTTTGGCTCATGTTAAAGCTCATGAACAATAAGTTGAAGGTGTGGAAAAGAGATGTTTTGGGGAGGGTAGAAAGGTAGAAAGAATTGGCCTTGGGGACTATAAATAGGTGGGATAAATATAGGAGGAGGGGCTGAAAGAAGAGTAGAGTTTAATTAGGGGTGCAAATGAAAGAAGAATACAGGATGGCTTTAGCTATGGAAGAGGTAATGTGGCTTTATGGTATGAGTCTTAAATGGAAATAAAGGGAAAAAAAAACTCTTAATAGGTGATAATGAACCATACATTCTTGGGAGTACTTGTTATATATAGATTTTTTGTAGTTTTTTTAGTCCCAAGTATGTAATCATGCTTATTTTAAGAATTGCCAAAGTTTCATTTAATTATTTCATGGTTTTTTCATATTTTCTTAATTTTCACAGATTTCCATTATTTTGAACATTCCAGTCAATTTACCCTGAAATTTCAGATACTCGAGCAAAATATCCATGGAAATCAAAATTTTGAACCATGGGCTGTTTATCTTTTGTCAACATTCTATATCTTTCTGATAAGAAACTTGTGGGTCATTGACTGGGTCATGTAATCCATTTTATTATATATGTATGTATGTATTTTCCGTGTGTGTGAAGAGAGATTATTCTAAAAAATTTCTGATATGTAAGGTTTCTAATGTGTTTTGAATCTGCTTGTGAACTTAAAATAAATGCTCCATCTGCATTTCTAGTGTGTGTGTGTAGAGAGAGAGAGAGAGAGAGAATATTCTAAGAATACTCTGATATGTATAATTTCCGATGTGTTTTGAATCTGCTTGTCAACTTAATATAAATGCTCCATCTTCACATCTAGCCTTAGGTATTCATGTGTTTGTTCTTGCACTCGTACTCCTTTCATGGCTTTCAACTTTCAGCATCAGACTATTAGTTGTATGAGCCTTATGAAACAATATCAACGATCTTCCCTTTTGTTTCATTTCCTTCTTTTCTTTTGTTTTCACCTGTTCGCTTATGCTCATACTCTTGCTTCTTGTTTCAAAGTTTTGTCTGTGAAATCTGCTTTGAACTTGTTCTCTGCTTGTCTTTGTTTTCTGTATTATATATGAGAGCTGACTTCCATGGTTACTACAGGGGTCAGCTAATGTTGGAAAATCTGCTTTTATCAATGCTTTACTAAGTAAGTTACTGAGATTGATCTTGTGTTTTCTTTGGTTAAGAATAGATTGAATGATTTTTAAAGGGAGGTCTTAATCTTCTTTGTTTTTGTTTGGTAAAAGACTTTCCCCAAGAGAATTCTCAGGCTGTACTTTTAACTTTTATGTTATTTTTTAAACAATAGAGATGATGGCACAAAGGGATCCTGTAGCTGCAGCGGCACGAAAATACAAACCAATCCAATCAGCTGTTCCTGGAACTACCCTAGGTCCAATTCATATTGATGCTTTCCTAGGAGAGGGGGTATGTTCCTTTTTTATATAGTGTTTATAGGGGCTTGGGTTCCTTCTCTATTAACAGTTACCTATAATCTAAGTTCCTAAGGAGATGTTTTTGATTTGTAGAGATTCGGTAATGCAAATGATTTATGTGTGCTTTTTTTTCTATGGTTTTTTTTAGCTTGCCTATTTCTTTGATTTTACATTTTTGGCAATACTTGTGGATGTGGATATTTCTTCCAAAAATAAAACCGTGACAACTGTTTCTTTTATTGTGCTACAGAAATTAATTGACACACCTGGAATACATCTACACCATAGGCAAGCCGCAGTTGTTCATTCAGAAGATCTACCTGCCCTTGCTCCTCAAAGTCGTCTCAGGGGTCAATTATTCCCTGTATGTTTTATTTCGCTAACATTTCCTTAGAAATTTCATTATGAACCATCAATGCTTGAATTCTATTTCTTGTGCTGTATTGGAATTTTCAGGTAGCATCTGATAATAGAGCAAGTGAAAATGAAGGCAATGGCTTGAATGGATTTTCATTATTTTGGGGAGGTCTTGTCAGAATTGATGTCTTAGAGGTTTATATTATAATATATCGGTTTTATTTGAGTAGCTAGACTATTCTACAGATTCCACTCAGTGTTCTCTGGTTTCAACTGATTATGCAAGAAATTTCAGGCTCATCCATTGGCACGTTTGACATTTTATGGACCCAAGGCATTGCAGATTCATATGGTATCTACTGTTGAAGCAAGTGACTTTTACCAGGTAATGTTGATGTTCATTTCAGACTTGTATAAAGCTGTGACCTACTCTGTTGGTTTGCTTGCATTTCATTCAAGCAAGTCGCAATTTGTTTCTCTTACTGCTCTTTACCAAATTGAATCGAGTGTGTTTGCTTGTTAGCTGCTTAAATTTATTCCACACTATGTGCTTAACAATTCTGACCATGCCCGAGTAACCAATAGAATCTGTGAACTATTTCCCTCATTCTGTACTCTTCTCAGCTGCTAATTAGGAGAATCCCTTTTTCATGGAAAGCTATCTTTGTTCCGGCAAGGTCTCTCATTAAGATGAGTAGCCTCTTGGAGATTAAAGTTTTACAGACTTGATTTTTATCTGCAGATGATTTATATCAGCTACCTGTTCTAAGGTGGTTCAGGTTTCAAAAGAATATTCATATGGCAGAGGGTAGCAGGGTGAAACTGATTGTGAGTTTCTTGAAGGGGTAGTTGGATGAACATGAGGTTCTTTCCTGTGCTAATTTAGTCATGACGTTATGATGCAGAGATTGCTGTAAACCTGCAGGTAATGGACCCAAGAATAGATTCAAATCCTGTGAAATCAGACCCTAGGGTTCAGCAACACTCAAAAGTATTAATCTGGACTTTCTGGATGAAATAGCACTCTCAACATAACTGATTTATATCTTTGATTATAGGTTCAGTTCAGCTGAATCTGATAAACACCACACTGTATCAAATACCTCATTAAATTCAGCACTAATGAATCCCAGAATTTTGGTAAACAAATAGTCATGTGAAGGCACTTAAAACTGATATGATTCAGGAGTTGTTTTATATATATATATATATATACATATATATATATATCAGCGCCTCGATGTTTGAACTACCTTCACAATAAACTACTGATTTAACAAAAGAGAACACAGCACTTATCTGAAGATCTTTAGATGATGGAGATTTGATTGAATAGAAATCAGGGATGAGATTAGCCCACACCCAGTAATCTTCAACAGCTCCTGATAAGAATGACTAAACAGCAGAGAAAGGAGAGAAGAAGAAGAAGAAGAAGAGGTTCAAACAGTATCTGTTTGGTTGGGTTATCAGCACCGACTGATTAACAAAGCCACAGCACCAACCGTGGGTAGGAGAAGCAACAAGCTATCAATAATCTGCTCCATTTGTTAGGGCCTATCCCTTTATAAAAATATAGCAAAACCAAAAATTGAAATTATTTCTATGCCTAGTGAAGACTTTCTGAATAACAAATTCTAAATAGATCTATTCTAATAGGACTGTTTCTAATAAGTAGACCCAACAGAAAATTAGGTATCCCTAGACGTAATAAAGCCCAATTGTATGGAAGAGAAATCCTGTAGAGATTTTTCTCCATAAGGTACTGCCCCACTTAGGAAAAAAAGTCTCACCCAACTGGCCAGCTGTATCATTCCCCTCATTTTTCTAGCAACCTCTTGGACCCCATCTTAGGTTGTGGCTTTGACAAGGTTTAGTACTTATCAAGCCATGCTATGGCTATTGCTTCACATGATTATTTGGAGTACAATATTGCAGGAAAAGTAAGTTAAAGCTTTCTAGTTCCCTATATGACTTGCATAAAGTCTAAGCATTTGGTTGGTAAGTACGAAACCTTGTCCAAGGCATATTCTGGAAGGGCTGCAGTCTCAATCTTGACAAACAAAGCTCAAGAGGATTAAGCTCTAGACGGTCATGTGTATTTGTTTATAATATAGATGGTCATGACAATGACCGAAAAATTGAATGTTTGGGGCTCATTAGGTCCTATATATTGTTGTCACATTTTCCATATGAGTCTAGGCATTCATGCTTTTATGTTCTAATAAAAAGAAAGAAGAGTACCATCAACACCACAAAGACGGGTGCAATGGAAACTACAGTCTAAGGTGGAAGTCTCTCTCTCTCTCTCTCTCTCTCTCTCTCTCTCTCTTCGGTAGAGAGCTTCGCTCAGATTCAATCAACTAGAAGAATTCTCCTGAGTACAAGAGTCTACTGAAACAATGGATTGCAAATTTCCCATAACATCTAGACTTCGATCTATATGATCATTATCCATTGCTATGAAATGTGCAGCCTTGCTGCTAGCTTGAGGAATGTGTTGAATTTGAGTGTTGCTAGAGGATATGAGAAGATGACGACAGTCCTGAATGACTTGTCTAATGTGCCATGGAGAAGTATCATTTACCTCTCTAAGAAGCTTAATAACTGATAGACAATTGCCTTCAAGTATGATATGAGTATCTGAATGTTCCTGTGCCATTTTAAGCCCAATATAAAAACCCCATGCTTTAGCTTCTTCTGTTGTGTAACTCTAAAAGAGTTTGGTTACTTGATACAACATGCATGTAGGATAGTGAGTGTGTGCTCAGGAGATAAGAATAAAATTGATAAAGTAATAAAGAAAAATAACCAAGATTTCTACTCGCGAGTTTACATGCTAATTCAAATAATTCTTTAAATTAGGTTCATGTGCAATAAAGGAATTAGGGATTACAAAATTAATAAACAATCAAATACCTAATTGTGATGTTTCTTTTACTAAGTTATTTTGGGAAAAGAGGAAGAAAAAAAAAAAGGCTTAGGCTTAGGCCAAAATATTATAACTAAATTTTTTTCAAAGTGCCTAATTTAGTCAAGATTAAGGGAAGCTTCTTGTATTACCCCCAGAAAAAATATGAATAAATAAAAATGAATCCAATGATGCATTTCATCAATCATAATATTTTAGGAAAGGAAGTTTAGGCCAAAAAAAAGAAGGGAAACCCAAGTCCAGACCTTATGCCAAATATGCCAAAAGTCCCTAAAATTTGGGAATTCGAAAAAGAGAACTCAAAAAGGAGAAATCGTACTTGAATTTGGTGTAGATTACCTCCTTGATGTTATTAGAGATGATTGCAAGCAATTTCTCTGATTAGAGAGGCTCCAAATTG
>JAOXJP010074480.1:0-15190 GCA_025762735.1 Platanus orientalis
AAGCCTACCACCTTGAATTTCTTCCAAAATAATAATTCCAAACTCCCTCAGCCAAAGTCTCTACATGAGAAGCGATCTTCTCTTCATTGCTACTATCACCATTTTGTCACCTGTTTCTAGCTTTCCTTCAAACAAAACCAAATTTTCTACCAAACAAGTGTTTTCATTTTCTAACCATCCATCTAAACCATCTACCTAAGTGCTCCTGATTTCTACATGACCAGCCTCGATGCAATATGTCACTTGATCATAAAACCAAGTTTCCCTTATGAAGTTTCCATCTTCACCACCCTCAAAAACTAGAATTTCTCGCCCTCCTTGCTGGTTTGCCGACAATATGCACTGATAGAATGCTATGACGCATAATCCCGTGGCAAGTATAAGTGGGAAGAAGAACCTAAAAACCTCCAAACTGGGGGGCATGATAGCACAACCAATAGAGAGAAACAAAATAGCAACAAAACAATGAAAAAGGGATCCCGAAAGATGGTCTTCCAGTGGTTTTAATGATTTTAGATAGAGCAAGAAGTTTTGTATGCGTGGCAATTTTCCGAGTTTAGGGAGTTACCAAGCAGAGTTGGTCAATTTTTATGGACGAGAAAAGGAAATTTAGTTATTCTGCAATGTTCATGCTTAGATCTTAAAGTATCGGGATTGCTCTTATTCATAGTGGAAGTTGTGTTGTAATCCAAAGAACATTTTGCTTTTAAGGCCTTGTGGGGGATAAGAAGGAAATTGTGCTTGTTGCTTTGGGAGGAGAAGAGGATAAGCATATGCCGCAATTTCTTCTTAGTCAAGGTTCAAACTTTTTGATCCCACAAGTTGTTTCGAATATTAAAGGGTTGATTCGAATAATCTTACCCATTGTGCAGAAAAGTCTTTTCATAATTCATACTTATAATTCTAATATTTTGCATGAAACATCAAAATTTATAAACAAAGAAAGGTAGAGAGTGGTACCTAATACCTGTGTATGAAGATAACGCACAAACATTTATTCTTCAAACAAATAATAACTTATCGACTAAAACAAGCACAGTTCATGAGTAGTAGACCTGTAACTTGTCCTTACTTTTTATTTTTTTCACTTTGGATGCTTCTTCCTTATCTTACTAGTTCATTACAGGCATCAATGAGAAGAGGAAATTTGATACAGGTATTTTGCTAAACATGGAGATGATATGGTTGATCTAGACCCTTCAGACTAGCTACGAGGACAAGGCCCACGTCCACATTAATCCTACATTAGGTTGTGTATTGTACTTTAATGTGGGTGAGAGCATGGGTGTGGGCATCGATTTTCGTACGATTTAGAGCCGCCACCCGTCTTTTTAATGATGTGACTAGACATCAATTTTGAAAACAAAACAAGTTTAAGTTTTGAAAATGGTTTGAAATGTCTGACTCCACACTTAAACTGGTCAACTCCTAAAGATTCTAAAGTAAGTTGTTCGTTTATAAGTTGGGGAAGGTGTTAGACACCCCATCTTATCCGCTTTTGCTATTACCTATTTCAAACCCGTCACAATCTAATAGTCAATTTGATTTATTATTTATTCATCTCATCAATTATTTTTTATCTCATGTTATTGAGATTAAACAGAGAATCCATATGTCATTTCTGTCAAAATTTTAACAGCATAACGGCTATCATATGGACTCCCTGGGGATGAATAGTGATCCCTATGTCACTTTCTTAAATAACATAATAGTCTATAGATTAAGAAAACACTTCAAATATGTCATACATCCACAACATCATCACTGTCCACCCGATAGCTCCGTATCCATCATAACCATTCATATTGATACAATTTAAGTAACATAAACTATGTTGTCTAAAAAATATACATAACTCACCAAAGTCCAAAATAATATGTATATAACTTCTAATCAAATAAACTAAGCTACTATATACAAGTTGGGATTCCAAAGTATGATATTTACCTACTAAGCCACAATTGTATTGTCACCCCATAACCAAAACCTTTAGATGTCTCATTGTAGTTGCATTGTCACTCCATAGCCAAGCCTTCTAGGTATCTCATTTTTTGTTGTTGTTAAGCCACAATTGTATTGTCATCCCATAACCAAAGCCTTTAGATGTCTCATTATAGTTGCATTGTCATTTTATAGCCAAGTCTTTTGGGTATCTCCTGCATATAACATGGTTTGTAGTTCATCTAATCATTTATTTTAAATGAATTAAAATAAACATAGAGTTAAGTTAAACAACGTTCATTTTTTATTGCTTTTAACATAACGCCGAATTAAGAGGTAAGGTATAAGTAATAGCCTTTTATTTATAAAAGAATTAAATGAATACGTCACAAACAACTAAAGACTTATCTTTAAGTAGACCAAATTGATATCTAATATGCTAAAAGAATGTGAATTCTTACATGATTAGTGTGCTAAGAAAAGAATCTAAAAAAAAAATGAAGTGAAAACTGACCAAACAATCAACTTACTAATAAGGTGAACAATTTTGTATAATAAAGAAATGCAAAGAAAATGTAGCATAAACCAATGACAACCACCTTCGTGGATTAGATATCACAGCACAACAATATCTTTACACAATCCAAGTATAAAAATGAAAAAATTTAGGACAATATGGTTTAAACATGGAAATTTCTTTACCTAATGCAAGAATAAAACGAAAAATCAAGAATTCTCATTATCATTGAAAGAATAAGAATGACTAATGAACAACTAGCCATCTCAAGTGCAAAAGAACTAGGACATACAATGCAACTCATTACCTTCTTAAGAGGGAATATTCCCTATGAATTTGCACTAGTCCCAAATACAAAACTACATATACTTGCTTATATACATATATAATATAGGAGAAAGCCGCAGATGAAGAAAGAGAATCATGGTTTGCTTAACGAATAAAACAAAATAAATTTCAAAAGCAAAATGAAGTATGAAACTGGGATGGGCAGCAAGCAACAATAGTAGCTATTGTGGCTATACCATTTGATCTGGGTAATAGCAGTAGTTGTTGTTGTCATAATTGGACTAAGCAGTAACATTAGCTTCTATTTTCACATCCTCCTTTTCCAATAATAACAAAAAGCTAGCTTGAATCATAACAATTTCTTTCCTTATCAAAAATGAAATCCTATCAACTATCAACAATCAATGAGAAAGCCCAACCAATACATGAATAAAAAATCATTAACAGATTAAGATGGAAAATCATATTAATTATCAATTAATCAAACCCAAGTTGCAAGACTTAAACCATCTAAAACAATACATGTTTTCCTTACAAATTCCCCAAGATACAATAATGTTTTTCTCAATACCACCAAGTCAATAAACCACAAGCTTACATACTCAGCAAATATTTCAAACCCCAAACATTGAAAGAAAAACCTATACTCTCATCAAGGTTACTCCATGAATGCCATATAGAACTTTAAATAGTATTTCAGAATGAGATAGAATCTAAGAAATAAACCTAAATGCCTTAGCAACAATCTCTTTCAACATTGAATTTCATACGATAGAAAGAATCATTAAACAACATAGAATAAAGGGGAAAAAGGAGAATAAATAAAGAATAATTTTGCAAAGCCTCAACCTAGGATCAAAATCCACTTATAGCATATCTGTCTTGTTCATAAATGTCTAAACAGGTTAAATTTAAAATAGGGTAATAAAAATGGGTATTTGACTCCTCGAGTAACAACAATTTAATAAGTAAAGACAAGAATATGTACCTGAATAATAAACAAAAAAATGGAGAATCATAAATGGATTGATAAGCAAATCTCAACAGAGCCCACATCATCAAATAACAACAACAACAACAAAAATATCTGAGTTGCCAATTAGCCACATCATATCTCAGTAAAAAAAAAATAGAAACCAAAACACAAGTAACATATTTGATTCATCAAGACACAACAACAACAACAACAACAAAAAAATAAAAGTTTTACTAATAAAGCAAACCTAAAATAAAGAAAGGGTGAAATTAAAAGAGAGAAGACGAATAACAAATAAAAAGAATTGGTGAATATTTAAAATGGTATGTATGCACATTAATCAAGGACTTATCTGTGACTCTCGATTCTTGGTGCTTCCTCTTTTTCTTAGCAGTGGAGGTTGAATCATATAACATGCTCAAGAGATGATCATTTATCGGCTAGGACACAACAGGTCTGAAGATGTTAATTATTGTTGACTATGAAGGGAAGGTAGGTGTGGGACAAGGGATTGTAAGGATGGGCTGGGGTTTGAGGATTGAGGGAAGATGTGATTTTTCTTCAAAAGTGAATGGGTTAAACATGGTAGAGTTGATAGGGTTTAAATGCATTGGACAAGCCCTTTTTTCTTGTTAACGAATTGATTTCATACCTAAAAACCCTAGCTATTCCTTCACAGCTGCTCGTTTTACAGAACCATAAAAAACCCCAAAATTGATCAACTAGAGAACGAACAAAATAACCAAAAAAATGAAAATCTCAACTTCAGTTCTACAAATTTCAAACCAAAAGACGCAAAAAAAATTCCAAAAACAATAGATGATCGAAGATGAAGAAATTGTTGCAGAAAAAAATTAGGGATTTCTGTGGATCTGTGGAGAGAAGGCTTATAGTACATTTAGAGAGAGAGAGTTCAGAGAGGGCTCTGATCTAAGGAAGAAAAAAAAAACCTTTTCTACTGAACAAGCTCCCCTAAAACCCTAATCCAAGGATAGAGCTATTGGTTTTCAAAGAAGAAGCAGAGGACGGGTAACACACCATGGCGATCGCGATGGGACCTCTGAAACTAGGTGCATCACCTTTCTTGCAACTGGGCGACATTCAGAAGTCCTTAGCTTGGGTCGTAGGTGACGTCCATCGTTTGGGGCCAAGATCTTGCAGAGATGCCTCAACCACCAAGAAGAATGGTGAAGTAGGGAGGATTTTTATTGGGAGAGGCAATGAATGAGAGTGAATAACACCTAAAATCGCAGGAGCTCTCCTCCTAGGGTTCTGGAGAAGGGGACGTGAAAAGGGGAAGACCTGGGTGAATGAAGATGGGGACCTCTACTCACTCTCCTCCTCCCTGATTCTAACTCCATGCATGATTTTATAAAGAGAATCCTCCCGTTGGGGATGGTCTTCAAGGTGTTGCAAGGTCGCCATCGAGCTGGATGGGGTTTGGCAACAGGAAAAAAGAGGGATGCAGGGTGAGGGTTTCATAAAAAGGGGAAATCTATGGAAAAGGGAGGTAGTAGGGGGTTTGCACAAGAAGGCGAACCATGCTTGCTCAAGATCAAGGAGGGGATCTGCGATTTTGCAACAATTGAGAGAGAAGGGCAGGGATCTAGGGTTTTCATGTAAAAGGGAAAAAAGAAATCCCCCCCAACCCGAGGGAGAAAAGAGGTGGTTTTGGGCCATCTGGTTTAGGTCTTTAAACGGTTTAAGTAGGTTTGTTTGGGTAGGGCTTTGAGTTGGTCTGGTTCGGGTTTGGGTTTTAGTGGGCTAAAATAATTATCAATAGAATAAAGTCAAATATGTCAATAAATAAAATAAAATAGAATAAAATAAAATAATAATACATAAACAAATAATAATTGAATAATAATAACACATATTAATTAGTTTCAAATAGATGCAAAAAAAGAAAAAAAATAGAATTAGTTAAATATGTTGATGACAGTAAATGCTAATAATAAATAATAATATATAATAATAGACTATGTCAATAACAGTAAATGCTACCCAATAATAAAATTAGTTAAATATGTTAATAGCAGTGCATGCTAAAAAAAAGCTAAAGAAACAAATAATAGATAAGTAAATAATTAAATGCAATAATAATAAGTACATAAAAAATAATAGTAATAATAATAATAATAATAAATATAATTAATTAGTCAAATAAATAAATAAATAAAATAATAATGATAATAATAAAAAATAGCATAGTTAGTGAGAGAGAGAGAGAGGTAGGGTCTGGAGTTGGGTTTTAACCTAATTAGAGTCCTAGCTGATGGGTTAAAGAAAGCGGCTGAATGATTGTTCTGCCCGTCTGCTGATACGAAGAGAAGCGCCGAAACCGGGAGCTGCACCAAATTTAGGTGCTAACAGTGATGGAATTCTCTCTTTAAATGAATTAAATTGGTATACATTAAGGGGGATAGAAAGTGAATGAAATATCACATCTATGGGAGAAATAACATATTAAAATATTTAGTTCATGCATGATATGTCTTCCATATGCAAATTAGAATCATCTTCTTGATCTCATAGTAATATCTTTGCTATGTAAATTAAATGATGCATAAGCCTATAGTAAAACAATTGCTTGAAATTAATACAATTTATGCATGAGCTGAATTAGAACATCTTAAATGAAAAAGAACCCTTAAGAGCTTATAGTAAAATACTATTGAATAGTATATCTTGTACCTTAAATTTTGAACACATAAATGAAAACATTTATAAATTCAATGGGAGAGTTAAAATGGGTCACAATTGCAAGAAAAGGAAAATTGACAAAGGACCCAAAATACTAAGGGGGAGAAACATGCATTCTTGATGTATATGATTTTTTTTAATTATTATCATTATTATTATTATTGTAGCAATGGTGTACATTATTATAATAGTAAAATATTATGTGCATATAAAAGGAACCCCTCTTATGCTCTATAGAAAAATCATTTGAATTGTGTAAAAATTTTGAAATTTGAACTTATAGTAAAATCTGTTCTTTTTTTTTTTTTTTTGGACTTGTTAGCATAATTAATGAAAAGATGTTAATAGGTATATCAACTCAAGGGAGAGTTACATCTTATAGTAATATCTTTTTTAATTATGTTTTTGATATCATGTGCTAAATAGTATTTTTTTTTTCTTCTAGACTGAATTTGTGATTAAATAGTAAAATTCTTCTATGAGTATAAGTGGTATATATTGTTCTTGAGAATAATGGAATATTATTTTGGTATCACTTTATATGAATAGTTAATAGCCTTTTATGAGAAAGGCATTGATTTGATGTAGCACAAGTTTTGGAGAAATCATATTTTAAGGTGGAGTTGCACTTTATCAATTTTTTGACAAAAAAGGGGAAAAGATACTGAGATTATCAATACAATGGGAGTATAAACATAATAACTTATGAACATTTGTTGTGTACAACATATATATATTTTTTATGTATCACTATGCTCTTGAGAAGGTTATTTTGTTTATGATACAAACATAAAAAGGTACAATAACTTGAGTGAGAGCTACTAAAGAAAGATCCACCACACGTGTATGTTTGGGTTATTTATATTTATTTATATCATATCTATTGTGTTTTGTCATAGAATTGACAAAGGCGGAGATTGTTAGGGTAAATATTGTAGTTGTCAATTCTATGACAAAAAGGGTTTACATGTTATGAAATTTATAATATAAATCATGTGTACCATGTAAGTCTAAATCATGTAAGTCATGTGAGTTCGAGTCTTGTAAGTCATAAGAGTCTTGGTCTAGAGCAAATTTCAAGAAGCACATCACAAGATCCCGGCAAAGATTGAATACATGTGAGACATCTAATTTGAGAGCAAGCATCACAAAAATGTCTCTAGACTTAGCTCAGCCCATTTGCATTCATATGTAATTAAAGGTAAAATATTATTAGACTGAGCCCATGACCTAGGGATGGTGTAATGAGACCTAACCCTTTCCCTTAGGAAATTCGCACAATCACTTTGGTTAAGTTTAGAATTTAAAGAAAATAAAGGACCAAAGAATACAAGATCCTGATGTCCGTTTGGGACCCACAAGTACTCAAAATGATCAACTCAATGAGTTATATTTGAATATAAAAAATCAAGCATGGACCGATCTGACAAAAATGTCAGATTGATTCAATTGTACTCAAATAGAGCACTTTGTGCAGGCAGTGTGCCTCTGGATTGATCCAACCATTTTTTGCTGATTGATCTTATGTGAAAAATCCAGAAAAGCTTCCAAATTTAAAAGAATGAATGGCAAAGATTATTTGACTGTTAGGGCTAGAGTTTTGCACAGAATTTTCATCTATAAAAAGACATTTTGAACTATAAAAAGATAAAAAAAAAAAAAAAAAAAAAAAAGAGAAAAAAGATTGAGCACAAACTTGTATAATCAAAATCTTAAGAAGCTCTAAACATATAAACAAATCCTGTGAAAAAATTGTAAGGTTTTCTTCTCTTTCTAATCCTTGTATTTTCATATCAATAGAGAGAAAGGATTAGGTTTTCCCATACCTTAAACCTATTGGAAGCTTTGAGAGTTAGAGCCATAAACTTGCAAGTCTATCATCTCTTTAAAGAAGAAGAAAGGGGTTAATCCTATAGTAAAATCTGCCTTATGAGAGGCACTACTCTTAGATCAATCTTTTAATTTATACCATTTGTCGTTAATTATGGAGCTTTTATTGGAGTCACCAGGAGCCGATCTACCTTTATCGAAGCTACCAGAGGTGTTTGTGACATTTGCCAAAGCAACTGGACGTATTCAACTTATAGCGAGTGGATTCTCATGAGTGGGTAAGTTGTGTTTAGTTTTTGTTGATTTTATCTTTAAAAGTGTAGTTCTATTAATAAAAATTTAACTAGCTCTATGATGAGCTTTTGAAAGTGGACATAGGCATGAAGTGTTGAACCACTATAAAAATTCATATTCTTGTGATTTGAATGTTTGCTTAATTGTCTCTATGCTTTTAATCTCCCACTCAACCTTATTGCTATTAAATTATTAATTGGAAAAGTGCCTACAATATAAATTGATATTAAATATTATGTTGGCTCAAATTTTAATTACTATATATTTACTTGCATTAGAATTATTGTTTAAATACAAATTAATTTCCAATTGAGACAAGAATAGTTCTTTAACTAAATACCCTGAGAATTAATCTTGTGATTGATTGATTTGTAATTAAAGTTAAAATTTATATTTGTTTTCAATCAAACCATTTATTGACTAGGAATATTAATCAAAGGGTAAATAATTCATGAAAATTAATTCAGTTGTGTGAAATTCGAATTAGGATAAAAATTAGAGACATTCATATTCACCCCCCTCTAGGAATTGCAGTTATTGAACCAATGGAGCATATCATTTCTTTTCCATTGCCTAGGCTTGTACTTTTAATTAAGATGAATGATTCTTGGAAAGATATATGATAGAATTAAACCTCAGATGAGATCAAACTGAGTATCCTTCATTTTTCGATTATGTTGGTTTATAGAGTACTATACTTAATTTTTGGTAGTTATTGCACTACTTTGAATTGCATACCCATTTATATATTCTATTAAATGAATTTTCGCATCTTGTTACAATTGAATAATCTTTTCTAAACAATGTTGAACCAAACAAGATTCTAATTATGGATTCTATAATTAACTTCTAGAAACAAGGTATCCAAATGAGATTTTGATTTTTCAAAATCATTTTTCATGATATGATATTGAGAATCCATAATCATAATCAATAATCAACTCCCAGAATCTGAACTAAACAAAGCCTTGGAGTTGATTATGGAAATTTGGTCTATCATTGGAAGCAATCCCATGTGTTGATTTAACCGTGAATTCTCCTTTTTTGTAACATACCAAATAATTTGATCATCCTGACAACTTGGACTAAGATGAATATTGAGTATTGCCTCTGTCTTTTGAGCCAAAATATATTGTTGAATGGATGTATTGTCCCATAAATGATTCTAAATAATGTCTGAGACCTTATTAATGTCACACTCCATTGGCTTAGGGGATTTCAGTTTTCTATTTGTGAGGTTTGGAATCCATGAGTCTTCCCAGATATTAATTTTTGTTTCCCCACCAATCAACTAACATACTTCTTTGTTTAATAGGTCTTTGCCCGCTAGTAAGATTTTTCATCCCCAAGATGCTCCTACAGTCCTTTTTTTCCTTGAAAAAAGAAAAAGAAAAGAAGTGGTGGGAAATAAACTAACTTTAGCAATTGTCTACATAAAGAACTTGGGTTTAAGATAATTCTCTATCCTTGTTTTGCAAGAAGGATGAAATTTAAACAGTGAGGATACCTAAACCCCAATCCTCCTTTTTTTTTTTTTTTTTTTTCCTTATTTCTTTCCAACTTATCCATTGCATTTGTCTTCTATAATTACACCCTCACAAGAACTTTGGGATTTATCAATTTCCTTACACAATCTTTAGGAAGTTTGAAACATGACATAGCATAGGGGATGTTTGGATGCATCATAGGAAAGGTCATTCAATGCTTTTAGAGGGTGGCCAACGAAAACGAAAACTTGCCATTTTGTTTGTCGGTTGCAACTATCGTGGGTGGTTGGCTTCCAACTTAAAAAACATCAAAGCTAGCGGTGGGCATGGGTCAGGCCATGGTAAGCCCACCGTATTAGGCATCGGGCTCGGGCCCAAATTTTTTTTTAATATTTAGGCCCAAGCTCAAACATATGGGTTTTATCGAGGCTCTGGTTGGCCCATGAATTTCACAAAACATGAATGGTGAAGTTAAGGTTTGAACTTAAGACCAACTAAATAATATAATAATGCATTACCAATTAAGTTATAAGATCTTATTAGTTTTTAAAAGCTTAGAAAACTATATACTTTATATTCTAAGAATTATTTAGTATAAAAAATCATTTATCTCACTAGGAGTTGAACACAAGACCTTTTGCAAATTTTTTTTCTTCAAATTGAGCAACTAATTATTAATAATTTGGAAAGAATTAAACCCTATTTGGTAGCCACCTATAATGTAATCATTTCATTTCAAATTTACAAAGTACTTGTAGCGCTAAAGTAATGGTTCCAAATGAACTCATTCAGATTTTTACAAATTGCTAACTAAAATTAGAAATGAAGTCATCTTAGGTTTTTTTTTTTTTATAAAATGAAATGATATATGTTAACAACTATAAATCTGAACGAACTCATAAAAAAAGTATAAATTTGAATGAGTTCATTTTGAACCATTACTTTATGGCTATAAATGCCTTGGAAATTTGAAATGAAATGATTACATTATAGTGGTTGCCAAACAGTCCCTTAATAAGTTGTATATAGTACATACAAATATAAATTATATATAGACAAGTTCGGGCCTTAGGATAGGCTGAGGTAAGCCCAAGCCCGGCCCTTTAAAAAAGTTTGGGCCTTGGGCCTTGTTAGCTCGGTTTGGGCCAGGCTTTTCGGGCCAAATGTCAAGCCGGGTTCGGGCTGGCCCAAGCCCATGCTCACCCCTAACCATCAACCTATAAATAAATAACCCATAAACATTGTCTATTATTTCCATTGAAATTAAATAAATAGCCTGACATAATTAAATCCATTAACTAAAATCAAATATTAAAATTCCTGAATTTATTACATCTTGTAAAATTCAAATTGAAATAAATAAAGTCTCTAATCCAAATAACTGAAATAAATAAATATCCAATCACTAGCTCGCTCTATCTAAAATTACTACTTCGCGATATTTTCATCATCTGTGGTGTTAGATTGGAATAAGTTTGACATACTTAGTAAGAAAATAGTAAACTGTAGAAACAGTGGATCAAGTCTTAGTACAATTTCAAAAACTAAAAAAATGCTTTCTTATTTACAGTTGAATATGCATAACAGTTCATAAATCAATCTTATATATTACTAAACATTTATTAAAAAATTACAGTTTCATGTACATAACAAAAATTAGTGATAACACATACCTTTACATTTACAAAATGGAATGAATCAGATCATGTTTCATATCATAGCAAATATAATACATAACAGAACATATATTTGCTATCAAGCCAGAACATATAATAGTTCGCACAATTTAAACGTTGATGAGAAGGGACCAGTTTGCACCATTTAAACCCAGGTGAAAAGGGTCTAGTTCGCATCGATTATACTCAGGTGAGAAGGGTTGCTATTACCTCTTATGTGGCAAGCAGTAAGAATCTATAACAGTTCGCACCTATTATACCCAGGTGAGAAGGGTTCCATCAATGATTTCTTTTGATGGGCAAGGTGGCTTTCTAACAGTACATATCATTTTCTTGCACTTTCAATCAAAACATATAAATCACATAAACAATATATAACAGTTTTACATATTGACTAAATCAAAATAATATATAAGAACATGCTTGATCTCCTAAGCATAATCTATAGAACATATTATGTAGAACAATACAAATCTGTCCAAAACAATACTCTTGAGAATTTATAAACAATAAGATGTAAAATCAACACTTTTCATTTGCAAAAATAGGATTCAAGAACCATATGGATCTATATAAAAATATAATGAAAAATCAAAAGTATAGGTTTTCTTACAAATCATTAAATAAATGCTTCTAAAAAAATTTACAAGAACAAAAACAATTATTAGAATAACTTTTAAAATTTTAGGAATAAACCATCTTTTAAAACTCTTGATTTTTCCATTAAAAACGTAGTTTTACATTTATTAATAATATAAAGCGGATGATTCAACCCATTAAAATCTTGTAAAATTGAAGACAAATCCCTTTCATGCCATATTTTTGTAAAATTATTTTATCTCTTTCAAAACCTTGTTTTAGAGCTCTGGACAAAACCAAAACTAATGAAGAACTATTTAAAATTAGATTAAAACAATTTTTTTTTTATCTCTTTAAAAATAGAGTTGTAATGATCTAAGACCTAGGAATTTAAAACAAAACAATAGTTTGATGTTTTCTTACCTTTTTGTGTGTAAAATGTTATTAACTTTTTGTTTTTCAGAAACGTCCTAAACTTGTGCCAAAACCTAGCATTTTCTTCTCTTTTTATTGGGGTTTTTAAGTCTCTTTAGGTAGAAACATATCTAATTTATAAGCCTAAAGAGAGTCCCACACAATTAATTTTTTTTCTTTTTCAAAATCACTGTAGTAAAAACATTGTTTATCACGAAAACATTGAAGCAAAAACATTGTTCTTCACAAGACGTTGTAGCAGAAACACTGTAGCAAAAACAGTGTTCTTCATGAAGACACTATTCATCACGAAATACTGTTCATCATTTGAGAGACATTATTGACCCCTTCTCACTAAAATGCTAATATTGTTTTCGTTTGGAGTCCGATTTGCTTGCCGTTTATTTTGTTGGACTCAAGACTTCAAGATCTTTTTGCTTCCATAAAGTTTGCTAACTAATTTTTTCTATATTTTTATTGATGTAGTTTTTAAATTGTGTTAATTTATAGATCAATATATGTGTATTTAAATGGTTCTAAGTGTGTACAAAACTTATGCATTGTGCATGTATACAGTATAAATGTGACACATGTGTAAGATACGTGTGAACATGTGCATGGTGTTACAATATTGGTCATCATTTTGTCCATTGGAATGATCTTGTTCATGTAAGTTGCATGAAGATGTGTTTTTTAGACCTATTTAGGGGAAACCTTTTTTCTTTTCATGTAAAATATTGACCGCTTTTCTTATGATTATTTTTAGTATTTTCTCCCCTACATTTTTTACCATAGAAGGCAGTAGTGATTAACAGATTCACTTTGATATCCTTTATTATGTAGTTTGTGATTATGTAGTAACAAAATTAGATCAACATAGGTGGGAACATGAGATTTGACCATTTTTGTCACAAATGACTCATATGTAGGGCCAAGAGCACCCAACAACCAAAACACCTTACTTTGATCAAGAACTAGTTTTCTAATGATATCTATTTGTCACAAATTAATTTAAGTTCACATAAATATTCAGAAGAGATGTACCCTTATTTAAACACTACATCTTTGACAGCAAATCTAACTCCTAATCTTGAGAGTTCTAAAAAAATGAAACTGAAAATGCATGTCCACACTTCAGTTGACATATTTAAACCAAGAAAAAGTCTAAGAACTTCTTTAGAAAGAGTTCTTATGATCCATGCCTTAACAACCCAATCCGCTCATGCCATGACATCAAGTTTGGATTTAACATATCGCCTTCTTCATTAGGAATTCAATCTTTGGGTTCAGCATCAGCATTTCTCCGTTGATTAACTTGATCAAGTCATGGCTTTTGATTAATAAAAGAATTTGTGTTTCTCACAACAAGTACTTCATGTGTGTCACTTTTAGAAACACAAAATTAGCTACATTGAGATGAGTTGAGTAAGGATATTTAGAATCCATGATGAAAATGATGTGTTATGGAGGCTTAAATGGTAGTTTCACAGGTATTATCTAAGACCCTAAATAAGTTGAAAACGGAAGGTCTTAAAAGCATTTAATGGTTTTTCTATTTTTGCCAATTTCTTAAAGTGTTTTTAAAATGTTTCAAAATATTGAGTTTTGGGAATAGTCCCACATTAAAAACATGAGAAAACTATTTGCAGAATATAAGTTAAAGCTCTCCCATACCTTGTGTTTTTTAGAGAGCCCTCTCTCTCTTGGTTTCTATGGTGTAGCATGTGCACACGAACACTCGCATGCACACGTGCATGGGTACAGGTGCAGGTTTGGCAAGGGCTTGGGTGCAAGTGTAACACCCCACACATATTGTGCACACATTTCACACATGTTTTGCACACACTTGGAATAATTTAAACACATATGTAATGACCCACAAACTTGTACAACTTTATAAATAAACCAATAATTTTTTTTAACGAATTAGTGAGTAGATTACATTTCATTGGAAGGTCTTGAAGTCTAGTTTTTAATGCAACAAACAATGAGTGAGTTGGAGTTCCCTAGTGAAAGTTATGAGTGTTTTAGTCTGAAGTGTTAAAACCAAAAAAATCTAGAAATTCTGAGAGTTTCGAGCACTCAAATGAGATGTTCAAGCGCTTAAACATGCCAATCTGAGTGCTTGAACATACATTTGGGAACTTAAATTCGTATAACATTTGGAAAAATGGGACTATGCAAGTCCGAGTGACCGAATGGTTGTTCGAGCACTCGAACATGTAAATTTGAGTGCTCGAATGTGTCTTGAAGTGCTTGAATCTCAACGGGAATGAACTTTTCGAATTGAAAAATTTTGTTTTCAACTTAAGGAAGGTTTCTACTTTATATAGGACTCTATTAGGGTCTATATAAGTATTGGAACTCGACTTAATTTGACACAAAATCACAAGGAACAAAAGAGAGAAGAAGGGAAAAACTAGGGTTTGGAGCAATTTTTGGGGATTTTCAAAGAGGAATGTAAAGCTTTTGTTAGGGATTCATT
>JAOXJP010074490.1:0-15189 GCA_025762735.1 Platanus orientalis
GTGTTAAGGGGATTAAAGTGATGGACATTGTGGAAGAAGTGAATTCCTTGTCTAGGGATGAAAGGATTGAGTGTGATTCCTTGAGAAATGAATTTTTTTCGTTAGCCATTAACGAGGAAACGTTTTGGCAGCAACATTCTAGGATTCAATAATTAAAGGAATGGGATTAGAATGCCAAATTTTTCCAAAAAGTGGCATTTTCCCATAAGAGTGCCAATAGTATTCTGGGTTTAACGATCAGTGGAGTTTGGTCTCGGGATCAAGGAGATATTTGTTCGGAGGTGGAAGAGTATTATGTTAATTTATATAAGAAAGATTTTTCTATTAGACCAATGCTTGATGTAAGGAGTTCGATCGTATTTCAACTATTGAGAAAAGTATGGTGGAAATGGCATTTTCAAAAGAGGAGGTTTTGAAGGTTGTGACGGAAATTAAAGGGGACAAGGCGCATGGCTCGGATGGTTTTACTATATCCGTTTTTTTTTTTAAAATGGGGCATTATAAAAGGTGATCTTATGAAGGTATTTAAGGAGTTCTATTACTCAAAAGAGTTTTATGAGCGTCTGAATAACACTTTTATTACGTTGATTCCTAAGATTCATAATGCCAGGGTGTTGAAAGATTTTCGCCCTATTAGCTTGTTGAGCAGTGTGTATAAGATCATTTCTAAGACTCTAACTTTGAGACTGAAATTAGTTATGAATAAGATCATTGCTTAGCCTCAAAGTGTGTTTGTTTAAAGTAAACAGAACTTTGATAGTGTTTTGATTGCCAATAAGTGTATTGAGGATAAGAGGGCTTTGGGTAGAAATGAGCAGATTTGCAAATTCGATTTGGAGAATGCGTATGATCATGTAAATTGGAATTTCTCGGATTATGTTTTAGATAGAATAGGGTTTGGGGTTAAATGGAGAAGCTGGATTTTTCCTGCATCAAATCGGTTAATCTGTCAATCCTAGTGAATAGTGAATGGTAGCCTGGTGGGATTTTTTCAAAGTTCGAGGGGCCTTAGACAAGGTGATCCCCTATCCCCTCTTTTATTTTTTTGGTGTCATAAGTCCTAAGAAAAATGGTCAGGATGAAGCAAGGGGATTTTATTCCAGGTTTCTTGGTGGGCCAGGGGGTGTTAGGGTCTCTCCTTTGCAGTTTGCCGATGATACCATGATTTTTTATGATGAGGATGTGAAACAGGTTTCTTAGGTGTTTTCTTCACTCTTTCGAAGCGGTATCAGGGTTGAACATTAACTTGGCCAAAAGTGAGTTATTTTTTGTGGGAGTGATTCCGGATATGGATTGGTTAGCATGGGTTTTGGGTTGTAAAATTGGTTATGTATCTGGGTCTTCCGTTAAGAGCTACCCATAAGTCAAAGTTGGTTTGGGAGCCTGTTATTGAGAGAACTGGTTTTCGCCTGGAGGCTTGGAAAGCTTCTTTTTATTCAAAGGTGGTAGATTGACTTTGTTGAAGTCAACTTTGGCATCCATCCCAAGCTGTTGTTTGTCTCTTTTCATCATTTCGACGTTAGTGGCAAATAGGATTGAAAAAAAAATTCATAATTTCTTATGAAATGAATCAAACAGTTACCATCAGTATCATCTTGTTAATTGGAAGTCAATGGTCATTATGCTATGAGGGGATTGGAGTGAGATCAATTAGAAATCATAATAGGGTTTTGCTTGCTAAGTGGCTTTGGAGATTTTGGGTGGAAAGAGAGAGTTTGTGGCGTAAGGTGGTGGTCTCTCGTTTTGGGTTGGTCTTAGTGTGGGAGAGAAAGAGGATGCAAGGGAGATGTGGGTGTGGAATATAGAAGTCTATTCAGAAGATGACGGATATCTTTTGAAAGTTTACTCATCTAAAAGTCAGGTCCAATAGAGAGATTAGGTTTTGGGAGTATAGATGGATTGGGGACCATCCACTTAAGGAGTCCTTTAGGAACCTGTATTCTATTTCCCTTGATCCCTTAAATTTGGTGGTGGATTCCTTTGATGTTGTGTGGGTATTTGAACTCCTAGATTTCGTAGAAACTTGAATGACTGGGAAGTGGGGGAGTTCATTGGTTCGCTTAAGACTTTAGATGGTAGGAAGTTGGACCCGGAGATTCAAGATAGTTGGGAATGCATCATTTCCTCCAAAGGGAGGTTTACCCCTAAGTCTCTTTACACTGAGTTTGAGATTGATAGATCCTTATTTCCCCATAAAGGCATTTGGATCCAAGGTATCCCCTCAAAAGTGTCGTTCTTCCTTTAGTCGGCATACTTAAATAAAATTTCCACCCTGGATCATCTTTAGAGTAGAGGTTGGAATTTTGCAAATATATGTGTTTTTGATGTTTGAAGGAGGACGAATCGATGGATCATTTAGTTTTGCATTACGATATGGCTACTATGGTTTGGGGTTTCTTTCTCTTGCACCTTAAGATCTCTTGGTTTTTTCCTAACCATTTTCATGAGCTGATTTTAGGATGGTGGATCCATGGCAGGGAGGTTTAGCTTTCCATCATTTGGGTAGCACTTTAGAGAGTCATTTATTAGGGCCTTTGGAAGGAAAGGAATGCGAGAATTTTTTATGACAGGTCAAGAAATAAAGAAGAGCTAATCCTTTCTATTTACCGTGTATTGTTTGTTTGGGCTCGATTAGGGAGGAGTTTATTGAAGGAGAGTGGTATTATATTTGGTGTGAGGAGTTGTAAGTGTTCACTTTGGGGGTTAGGGTGGGGTATTTTGGCTTCTTGGTTTTTGTGGCGTTGTTATTTTTGTTCCTTGTCTTGTTTTAGTTTCTTTTGCTTTA
This sequence comes from Platanus orientalis, assembly GCA_025762735.1. Taxonomy (NCBI): domain Eukaryota; kingdom Viridiplantae; phylum Streptophyta; class Magnoliopsida; order Proteales; family Platanaceae; genus Platanus; species Platanus orientalis. Next base: position 2,786 of record JAOXJP010074490.1, read on the forward strand.
CTCATGTTCTAGGTGACGCGTTTTGTTTCTATTTTCAATAAAGTTCCATTTATCATTCAAAAAAAAAACATACCTATACAAGTTGTGTAGTCTAACGAAGAGAACCCAGACAAAAGAACTCACCGTTCCCCCTAATTAACTTAGGTAGGTTTCTCTCAAGAGACTGATGGGGACATCATGCCACGTGGCAGCCTCAGGGTGTACCAACATAGGAGAAAGGATCCTGTGACTCTTTGGTTCAAGCAGCATAGCAGCATGGCCCACTTGAGTTTTCGCTAGTCGAGATCGTGACAGGCTACATGCATATTTATTAGTAATTTTTTCGCTATTTTTCTGGATTTTTTTTTTGGGCTTTTGTGCAAGTTTATTATGCCTGAGGCGTAATGGACATTTTTTGGTTATTTTAATGAAGAGTATTCCGGTCCCTTTGATTTTTTTTATGTTATAAAAGGGGGGGAGAATTCGTGTCTTGCGTTTTTAGAAGGGGGAAGCCAACTACTTCTAAAACCATGAGTAAGGTTGGCTTTTAAAAGGGTTTCACCCCATTGTAATTTTCAACTGGCTTATGAATAAATATTGTGGTTCGTTCTTACAACTGTGCAACTTCTTCAAGTGACCTGAGCTTGAAATCTGGTAGGGAGTACTAAATCGTGGGTAGGAAATACACAAGACAAGTACCACTTCTCCATCATCAACATCTTCTTCTTCTTCCTCTCTTTCATTCTCCTTTGTTACCCATTGTTCCAACCTGCAGATTCATCTTCTTTTCCCAGTACTTGTTGCTCTAACCTGCACGCCCTTTTTTATTCTTTTGATTTCATTCCACAGAACCCTAATTCCTTCAATTCGTTTATACCAACCCTATTGCTTTCAGCCTTCAAAACCTTCAATACTAAAACCCCCATATGTTTCAATACCTTTCTGTTGTTTACCCTCATTGAGTTTATTAAAAAATCAACAGATCTTATACCTTAACCCTACGGCACCTTGTTCTGGTTTTGCTTAAATGATTTCACCCAAAATCACTCAATCAATTCACCTAAACCCTATGTTACACCATGGGTTCTACTTTCCCAAGGTCATCTTCCAAATCCTACGGTTTCTCTGGAATCTGGTTACTAGAATTCTGAAAGAAGATTTCCTTGAAGCATTGCTTACATCAACAACAAAACCATGGAATTAAGTATGCTAAAGATCTGTCAAGAAAGGTTTCATCATTGATCGGAAGGTTCATCACTTGTTGCATACACGTACAACAGCCTTGGTGATTGGAGTCCCTCTTCGTATATGAGTTCATCTATCTTACACATTGGAGTTCTACAGGCGGCAGCACCCAACAGAGCTTAGGGTTGCAAGTCGGGCCGGGCCAAGTAGGGCTTAAGTCATCCTAACCCAAGTCCGACATTTAATAGGGTTGCCCAAACTTGGCTCTTACCCGACTTGGGCCCAAGGACCCCTACCCAAACTCGGCCCAATCTTAAAAAGTCGGGCTTCGAGCGTAAGTCGGGCCTTGTCCACATATGACTAGAGCTTCAAATGTGACATTTTCAGACCCTGTGCAAAAACATTTGAATTAGAATACATTGTCTCAGGTTCCAAACTGACAAAGAGGTAGAGACAGAGACAGAGACAGACAGAGAGGTAGAGAGAGAGACAAGAGAAAGAAGAGAGAGAGGTACCTGTCGGTTGTCGCCGGTCTCTGGTCCATCGGAGAAAGGTGAGGGCTGCAAGTCTGCAATCGGGCCATCAATGAGAGAATCAGAGAAGAGAGAGGAGAGGTAGAGAGAGACGAGAGAGAGATGTATCACGGTCGCCGGAGAAGAAAAGGGTGAGGTCGTGAGGGTTGCAATCTAGCCGCCTAATAGTGAGAGTCATCGGAGGAGGGGAGAATAAAATTGCTTTTAGGTTTAAGGTTTTTTAGGGTTTAACGCATAAACCGTTAGATGGGAATCCATCTAATTGTTTCAATTAAATATTACTAAGTATTTTTTTTTTGGGCCAGGCCGGGCCTAGTGATGAATAGTAGATATTTGGGCCGGGCTAGGCCTATTAATGAATAACAGATATTAGGGTTAGGCTGGGCTAAGCTAGGTTCGGGCTTTTTTAGCCTATGTCCGAACTCGACCCGAAAAAATGTTAGGCCTTGTCATGTGTGACCAAACTCGACCCAAGCCCAAGTTTGGTCTGCCTAGCCCGACAAACTACAAGCTAGAGAGCCGGACAAGTCGGGCTTCGGGCCGGCCCGACCAAATTTATAGCCTTAGCAAAGCTATTTCACTATATGATTGAGGTTGAAGCAACCTGGACCAGAAGCCTGAAGCAAAAATTGGACTACAAGTAGTAGCCCTTGCCTGCTATTCCTTTGTGAGGTCTTGTATCGTTAATGTGTGTTAATTCCTGTAGTCTGAAATTAGTTTATTAATATTAGCATTAAATTTGATTTTCTGCAGTCTTTATTTGGTTCATGTCTTTTGGTATTGAGTTGCAATTATTACTTACTCTCTTTCTTGAAATTGGCTTGTACTCGAATAGAGGGTAGGAATCTTGTTTATTCTTCCACAATGCTTTGCATAATTGCTTATGATCTCTCATTGCACCCGAGTTCATTTGCATGTTGCATCAGAGACTATGTTGCTGCCATGGAAACGTCAAAGCTGGTGATGAAGCTTCTGAGAAGCACAGATTCTTTATTGGTCGTCTCATCACCGAACACTGTACTTGAGACCTCTAGCCAATCTCTCTCTACCTTGGTCTTCTTCTCTCTTCAACAAACCAAGCCCCAAAATTAGGGCTTTTGATTCCTTTGAAGCATCTAGATAATGATGTTTATTTACCTAAATATCCTTTCCTCATGAGAGATAAATAACATATATAATGGTGCATTGGAATCATTTCTTGCACAAAGAGTGTCTTTGGGCTTTGTGTTGCCTTCTAAACAGAAAACAAAAGACAGGACAAGACTAGGTGGTAGAAAATTGATTCCATCATTGTTTCTCTCCCATCTAGTTTGTTTATAATCGAATATTTATTACACGAATCGAATATTTAAACAAATCGATATACATTTAATTCATCTTAATTGAATTAAATGTGAATCGAATACAGATATACGGATAGTTGACAACCCTAGTTTCTTGGCACTCTCACGGGATGATAAGTCTCAGTACAAATAATATCAAATACCGCTTCTGGCTTGATACTTAACTGTCCGTTGGTCTTACAATTACAGATCATATGTGGCATACATCTCATCACCATTTAATGGTTGTATGCTAGTCCACCCCTCGCAGCACCCTGAAATTACAGGACCGGCACTGGGTTATAACTTATGCTTGATCAGAACTCCATTGGCTTGGCTTGTCAACCTAGAAAGGATGATGATGAAATTATTTAGATGAATTCCCAAAGGGAATTTTTTTATTTGGTCAACTTGATGCAGCATGCATGTACGGTAGTTGGTGTGTGCACAGGAGATAGGAATGAAATTGATAAAGTAATTATAAAAGATAAACAAGATTCCGACTTGCACATTCACACACTAATTCAGTAAATCTTTGAATTAAATTCAATTTTTCATGTTAAGAGTTAAAACATACAAAGCACTAAACAAAATCAAACCTAACAACATGAGTAAGATATTCAATAAACTAGAGATCAAAGAAATTGCTAGGCTACTGTTCCGAATTTCAAGATGGGAATAAAGTGATGAAAGGGTGGTCAAAACATGTAAATAATCAAAAGGGAGGCAAGTAATCACTAAAAGACTAGCAAGGATGTATGAAAGCAAAGTTCAAATAAGATTAAAGCTGAAAAAATAATGCCCAAAAACAGGAACCTGATCATAGGAAGTTCCCACAGCCTACAACCATGTCCACAATTTGCCCACAAATTTCCTATAATAAGGGATTCAATGGAGGGTCCAAAAGGGGAAGATTAGTACATGGATTCTCTGGCAATGATCTTCTAGATGCCCTTCAGGATGATATCCATCAGATTCATAAATTGAAGGGACCGAAACTGTTGTATTTCGAGCAATTCCGAAAACAAGCCCAAAACTAGTAGTTGTCGCCTGGGTGAATTTCCAGCAGGTGTAGATTCATATCCATAGAGTTTTGTCTTGAATTGGTGACTCCAATTGGGTCGCCCTAGGGTCTGTAATACCCTAGAGAATCCACTTTGGTCAAAGCTTGGTCTAATAGAGGCCTGTAGTCGATCCACTAAAATCACTTCAAAAATAGACTGTAACAACTTGTAGGGATTGAGGCTTCTATTATTTGAATTGAAATGAAGAATCCTGTGGGATATGGTTTCCTTAAGTGTCACCCAAGAGTCCTCTACCACTTAGGACACAGCCAACAACCAAATCCCTGAAGATTAGCTAACTGTAGGTGATCTCGTGGAAGCTACAGGGTTCGGCCAGTCACGCCTAGGTGATGCAAAAACTGTTACAGCTGATTCAAATCAACAAAATCCAATGGAGATGTTATACGGGGGTGATCGACCAGTAAATTAGAAGCCCTAAGAAACTCCCTTTCAAGCAAATTACCAAAGCTGAAGGGGATATCTTCGTTCCTTTGTAAACTCTAAAAGCTTTCAGCAATGGAAATCTAAGTAACTCAAGAGACAAAGACAAACAATAACAGAAATGGGAAAAAAAACCTTTAACCCAAGGGGAAGGGAGTAGTCTCCGCCATCAACATTAAACTAGGTGGAGACCTAAACCCATTCTAAGGTTTTGGGCTTCTTCAACCTGCAACATAACCATAGAAATAGAGCAAAACGAGACTCTTTGTTTATTCAAATTTTCGTCCTTTCCAAAGACCTGGTCGTAGGCTCTTATAGAGAGTCCCATGGCTATGTTTAAACACAAAATAAAAACTTACTTCCTCTTATTACAAAAATATCCCTCCACTCATGAAAAATAGCATAAAAACCCCTAAAACAATTATTTTGACTAAAATACCCTCACTACATGTGCATAAAATAAAATAACATTAAAAAATATTAAAAAAAACACCCTATTGAAACCAAAGCATGGGTGTCACTCTCTTGCGTCGCCTCTCGTAGACCTAGAACTCGTGCTTGGACCTAATGTCTTCATCATATTGGATCCTCATGAGATTCTCTCAACCCAAGGTGGAATGATTTTCTTTGGTTTGGTTCTCCAATATCATTCCAAGGTACAGCCATGCTGCTGAGACAGTGCTGAAAGATAAGCAGCTTTGTCAATACCACTTGATGGCCATTGGGAAGCTTTGGACTTCTTTATGCGTCATATGTTTTACATTGTGAATCCATAGAAATAGGTGGTATGGAGGTGTAATTTCAAGTGAGTGAGCGACATCAGATCAAACTATGAACCATGGAGATAGGAGGTGGAATGAATGATTGAGAATTTACTATCTTAGAAGGTTGGGCTTCTGTTCCAGTATATCCCAGATTTGGACAGAAAGGAATAGAAGGTCTAGAACTTATACTCCTATAACAACCCATTAAAGATATCTCGGCATGCATGCTTTTAGAAGGTTCAATACTGGTACTCTCCTAGAAATAACCCTACTCAACAAATCAAAGTCTTATCCTAATTACAAGGGGTCAACTACACAAATCTCATTCCTACATTCCACTCTATCTAGGGCCATCTCTGCTGTTAAATCACAAATACTCAAGTCTTTGCTCGTTACCTCAAATCAAGTCAATTATGACCTTCCTCTTGTCCTTTGAACCTTTCAACTTGCACCATCTGACTCCTTCTGAGAGGTGCAGTCATTGATCTTCGTCTCAAATGACCGAACTATATTAGTCAACTTTCCTTCATCTTATCACCTATTCATGCTACCTCTGAAGTCTAAACTCCCACAGATGCATTAATTTCAGATTATATCCCTTCTAGTATTGCCACTCATCTATCTCAGCTGCACTCAATTTATGTATTTGTTGTTTGGCTATCCAACATTCTGCTCCATAAAGCATGACTAGTTTTATAGCCATCTTACAAAATCCCTTTAATTTTTATGGTATTTATCTTTGAAAAACTTTCCCTAAAATGTCAACAGTATTCGTCTATCATACAGAGCTCCAGAAACAATTTTCCACTTCATCCACTCTTCTCTTCAACCTCTTAAAGGCAATCGTGGTAGTCCCATACAAACAGGAGTTTAAATTCTCACTGAGTGAGGCCGCTGGTCCACACCCCAGACAAAAGATTTCTCCTTCTGATGGATCATTACAGAGAATATGCAAGCTTTGGCGGTTTTGTTTGAAATGAAGAAAGGGTCTCCTGTGCTGGCTTATGGAGGCACAGGAGAAAAAAAGAGCACTGGGTGGAAAGAGAAAATTTCTCTTCTCAATTTTCAGGCTTGGTAAATAGATTCATTTAATGGGATGTTTCCCATACTTGGATTCTTGGAGATAAGAAAATTCTCCCAGCAGATTCTTAGCCTACTTCCCCCCCAAAAAATGCAACAGGGTAAATTTGTTTCTTATGGGTTCTGTGTGCATCTAATAACCACAACAACAAACAGCCTTATCCCAACCATTTGGGGTCAGCTACATGAATCCTGTTCCGCCATTCCACTCTATTTAGGGCCATATCTGCCATTAAATTACAATCTGCCATGTCTCTCCTTGGTTTGAGTGGGTTTTTATGCCAGCTTTCGATCTGATGCAACCCTCCTTTATCCGGGCCTTGGGACCAGCAATGTCTGAAGATTCTTATAAATGAAGATGCTAGAGTCGTTTGCAATTTCGAATATAATTATCTTTCTTTTGGTAAGGTCCAGTAGACAGCCCTAACCCAAGCTTATTCAACCAAAAAATATAAAGAAAAAAAACAAGAAAGAGTTAGAGTCAGTCATCAATCCCCAGATATATTTTTGAAAAGCTGTCCAGGCATATTGAACAATTTTTAATTCTGTACAAGTAAGATGTATTACTAAAAAATTTATGAATTAGAAAAGAGCTAAATTTCCATGGGGTGCAAGTGAAAGTAGAAAAGAAACTGAGTGTAACTTCAAAAGAATAAACTTACCTCAAATCCATTAGGAAAAGTGGTACCCTGCATATTTTTCTTCTCCAGTGGTCCTTGTGAACTGCTATCTGAAGAAACCTCTGCATTCATGGTCACCAAACTTCAGCATGCCAAGTTCACATGTAATATAAGAGATTATAGGTGGGTTAATTCAGTCCATTTTTTTAAAGCTTCAGCTGCATATTTTAGCTAGGGTGGGCTCAATCTTGACTGATCAGAATATTAGAGATCATAGCATTGCACCTATTATCATCTCAAAATATTATTTTTCATGAACATCACAAAGCAATGATAATAGGTGCAGCACCATGATCTGTCAAAAATGAAACAACAGATATGGAGTGGAGTTCCAAATTTCTCTTCACCAGGGACAAGAAGGTGATGGGCACTAGATTTTATCAAATATCCAAGCAAAAAATGGACTGCAAACTTATCACTACCCTAACAATATCAAGTTCACTTGAAGCTCGATGTTGTAAACTGAGGTTAATGTTCAATTTTTTTTTTTTTTTTTGTTGAAATAATCAATATCTGAAAACACAAACATGCAACCATTACAATTTCCTGTCTATATACCAAGGATCAAACCATAATTAAATAATCACAACAAGCACCACTCAATTGAGCTAGGGGGTCAAATCTCAATCCCTACAGTAGTATAATCTTGAGTATACTTCATGATGCAGGAGCATACCATGTCAAGAAGAAGAAGCTAGAGGACCACGGATAATCCTCTTTGTCAAGTATAGTTGAGTAGTTTATTTTTCTGTTATTTTCTTATTTAGAAGTGTTAATTAGTGGTAATTTTGTAATAAGGCTAATAGTGTCATGGTTAGTTTACTTTTTTGGGGTTTTAATTGTAATCCCATTTTTCATTTTGAACCCAATTTTTCTATGGCCAAAACTTGAGTTTTTAGCTTGATTTTGGTGTCATTAGATAGGTTATTTAATTACCTTTATAACAAGACTAAGATTGCGCAAATCTAAGGTGATTTTGGAAAGTTATGACCAAATTATTAAGGGGGTGTCAATAAAAATGGGAATAGTATTTTTGTAAAAGTCTCAAGTTCGAGTAGTTTTAAATTTTAGGAAAGTAAGTTTTTTGTTTTAAAAAACTTGGCTAGCAAGTTTAGGATTTTAGCAAGTTTAGGATTGTTTAAGATTGGAAGCCTATTTAAAGGTAACCCCTCCCCCATAATTTTATATTAAAGAATTAACAAGTTTTTGAAGATTTGGGTGTTCCCAAGGTGTAGTTGTAGTCATATTCTCCCTCTCCAAGGGTTGATGCCATTCATGGTTCCCCTCTCTTTTTCTCTCATAGGTGTAGCTGCAAGCTTCCTTAGTCCCTCTCTCCTTCAAGGTATATCCCTTATCTTTCTACTCCTCTCTTAGTTTCTTCTTCTTCTCTTTCTCTTTTTTTTCTCTATATTCTTTTTTATCTCCTTCTTTCTATCACTATTCTTCTTTCTTCTTCTTCTTCATTCTCTTCTTAAAACTCCATTAAAGCACCTTCAAATTCTGAAATTCTATGATTTAACCCCTCAATTCTTGTTGGAATTTAATGAAATTTTAACTGTAGAGTAGAACCCTGGAACATATCAGAAACAGCCATAAATTTTCAAAATTTTCTGACACGTCAAAGGAGCATTTTGGTTTTCTGACACGTCAAAGAAGCATTTTGGTAACTTTCGGATTTTTGTCCAAAATTACAAAAATACCCTTTTGGGCTCTTTTCCTATATTTTCTCCTCTTTGTCTGTTCTAAACCCTTCTAATCTTCTTTTTTCTGATTCTTAAATTTTTGTCGCTACTGTAAGTGCTAAATTTAATTCTTGAAAACTTTTGCTTCCGCACTTTAAATCTAACCATTGTTTAAGGGTCTTGGAATTACTCTACATCAAATTTTGGTATCTTCTCCATTGTACTGCATCAGTTAGGAAATACAATAATTAATATACTTCAACATACCTCTTCCAAATTGTGTTGAATTTGCGAGATTTTGTTCATGTTGAAAAGTTAATTGAATAACCTCTCTAATGATACCAAAATCAAGATAAATAGATATGTTTTGACCTCCAAAAATAAGGTATGAAGAAAAGTTACAAGAATACAACTTCATTTCTAAAATTAACTTTTTAAATAAGACTTCTACACCAATTGAAATAACATCTAAAAGAACTTCTAACTACGAAAGGGAGATATGGATCCATGTGGGGCCCATTCCAAAGTTGAAAATTATTTAAATATTATTGTAATTGAAATCTGGATATTTCTTTGTGCTGCATCATCAAGAAACAGATAGACTTAATTCCCTAGAATCCAGATTTAATTGACTCCAAGGTTTTATAGATACAATAAATTATGTTATCCTTAGCAAATATGCAAATGAGAAGAATAAAGTTGGTTCATCTATTTCAGCCCCTAGTCCTATAATTAATCAAGACAATGGAGTAAACAAAGTAAGGGAACAAACTCCACTCTGACCTACAAATACTATGCTTGATATTTATGAATAGTGGGAGACAGTTTCGTTGAATTTGGGAGCTGTTTTGAGAATACATGAGCCTATGTCTGATATTAGGACCTTTCGGGTGGTCTTTAAGCTTGCTTCTGCTTAATGGCTTCAAGGATGCAATCAACTGAACTACAACCTATCCAGTTCTAAGGTTGTCCCAAGTGCATTATTGAGGTAACTTTACAGGCAAACCTATACTAATCCCGAGACAATTTAAGTTCAAACTATGCACCATTAGAAAGCTCTAGGAGTCTATTTTCCAATGCCTCAAACAATGCAAAATTTGGAGTTTTCTAGGCAAAGTTATGGCCGTTTTTCGTGAAGAGTAAATGCTGAAAAATTTAGAGCTAAACCGCCATGATTGATCATGAGATCTCTGACAGGTCACGAGCATGATCAGTCCACACATCTCATGATCAGTCATGAGGATGGGTCGTAGCATACGGGTTTTCATTCTGGGAGTTCTATAGCTTCGTGATTGATCACGAATTTTCGTGAATTGTAACAAGTCACGGGCATGATCGGTCATGGCGTGGCAGATAATAGATCTTGTGATCGAACAGCCAGAAAATCTTAAAAAAATAAAACCACGTCCGAAAATGACATGACACACTCTGATTTTACCTCCATATGTGTGGAATCTCGTTTATGACGAAATATAACCATATTGTGACCCCATTTAGATCCAAAAAGCTATTTAGAATATAGAAGAAAAAAAACTATGAGAGAAAGAAGATTTTTGCTCCTTAAAGCCAAAGGTACCCAACCTTCTTAGATCTAGACTTGTTTGGTTAAAATTTAGAGAATTAGACTTTAGATTTATATTATAGAATGTCTTCTCATTAGATCTATGTAATATTTTACAGAGATTAAGGATTAAAGCTTTTGGAGAAGATAAGTTGGATGTAAGTAGTCTTGCAAACTAATATCAATTCCTCTTTTTGTTTTCTATAAATCTTGAGAATTGATAGAGAAATTCACCGTTTATGATATTTTTGAATTGGAAACCATGAGAACATTGCTCAAGTTTGATGATCATTTGATTGTGAGTAATTCCCTATGCAAGATGAGCCCTCACCCATGACCAAATCCTTGATAAATCTATTGCCCTCTTTGGAATTCTTATATGAATTTATGTAAATTGTCTCTAAACATGTTTTTATCTCATGATTCTCTCTATTGCTAGATCCATTGATGTTTTTCCTCCTAAATTCTTATGGTAATCGTGTGACTTATGTGGATCTAAGCTTGAATTGATAAGAATCCCCATGAAATTGACTATTATGGAATATGATATGATTGATCTAAGTGAATCTTGTTAAAAAGCCCTAAGAAAATGTAAATTCCCTTGTACTAACATGAAATTGAGTATGAGAAAATGTCTTAAACTGAAATTAAGTATAATAGAAACTTCGAATCCACCTACGGACTACGATATGAACCAATGATTGAAAATTTTGATTCCTTCAAACAAATCAAAGATTTCATTATATGAAAGATCATAAGAACTACGAATTCTGGAAAATTCCTTAAAGTACTGATCATTTGTAATCCAAATGTATGAATTTATAAATTTGTATATAAAATGTGATTGTATTATGATCGGAACTTATTGAACCATAAAACCTTTTTTCATATGTCATGAGAGCCTCTTTATTGACTATTGATATCCTTTGATATGTCTCAATTGTTTATTGAATTTTAAAAGTTTATAGAATCTTTGAACATTGAATCTTCCTTAGGCCTAATTGAATTATTAAACACTTTGAACCTGATTGAACCATTTGGGACCTTCAATTGGGTTGCAACAATGGAATGAATTTTGGGACCTCCCATTAGGTCGTAACAATAGTAATGTTATATGGGACTTTCCATTGGGTCGCAACAACGAAAATGCTATATGGAACCTGTCATTGGGTCGCAACAATGGTAAGTTATCAAGAACAATTTCAATATCTAATGGGACCTCCCATTAGTCACAACAATGGAGTAAGATTTATGAAACATTGAACCCTCCTTGAGCCTTATTGAATTATTGAACTCTTTGAACCTGATTGAACCGTTTGGAACCTTCAATTGGGTCACAACAATGGAATGATTTATGGAACCTGCCATTGGGCCGCAACAATGGTAATGTTATATGGGACCTTCCATTGGGTCGTAACAACAGAAATGCTATATGGGACCTGTCATTGGATCGCAACAATAGTAAGTTATAGAGAACCACTCTGTAATTTATATGGAACCTCCCATTGCATCGCAACAATGGAGCAAGATTTATGGGACCTACCATTAGGTCACAACAATGGCAATGTATTGTATATGGTACCTACCCTTGGGTCCCAATAAGGGAAAAGTTATTTGGGACCTGTCATTGGGTCGCAACAATGGTACATCATTAACTGTTTTGAACCTATTGAATTCATTAAGCCTTTGGACATCGTTTCGGGACCTACCATTGGATCGCAACAATGGAAGTTATTGACATTGATTTAGCTAGTGTCATTCTTCATCTGAACCTATTGAACCCCTTTGAACACAGTTCTGAGACCTCCCATTAAGTTGCAACAATGGTGAACAACAACTAAATCTTCAAGATCTATTATGAAATAATATGAACTATTGAATAAGACTTTTTTTTTTTTTTTTGATAAAAGAAAAGATTTTATTGAAGAAATGAGAAAGCAAGAGAAAGGGACGAGAAATCCCAGGGAAAAAGCAACAACACTAGAACTCAAGGGACATATCTCCCTATAAAGCTATCCCAGTTCCTAACAAGGTCCCCATTGGGGATACAATCAAAATCTTTACACCGCTTAGCCCAAAACACTATGAAATCCTTAGATCTCATGTGGACCCT